>GL380156.1:42677-81105 GCA_000143925.2 Caenorhabditis brenneri | reverse complement strand
AATCCAAGACCAGTTGATCCGAATCCACCTCCTCCTCCATATCCTCCATATCCACCTCCACCATAACCTCCTCCATCTCTAACAATTACAGTAGTATGAGATGAAGTTGGAACACCAGCAGGTTGTTGTGGATAACTATTTGGGTATTGACCACCACTACCATATGGTGGAGGTCCTTGTGGCCCCGATGGATATGATTGACCACCAGCTGGACGTGGATTGTACCCTGGTTGAACTGGTGGTGGAGCACTTGGGTACACTGCCGGAGGATCTGAAAATTATAATTATAGATAATTTCATGATTCGTAGAAAGAACTCACTGTATCCTCCGTTGTTTTGTTGTTGTGGAGGTGGTGGTCCGTTAGGAGCTCCTTGTGGTGGTCCTTGTGGTGGTGGATTTGCAGGTTTAGGCAGAGTTTTTGTTATTTCAATGAACCATGATCTGAAAAGGATGGATGATCGTGGAAGAGAGCATTACAACGTTTTGTTTCTATGAAGTAGAAATTTCAAGCAAGCCATAAACTTCAGGAGCATGACACTTCGGCAGATGAAATTTGATGAAAAACTACATAAAGAAAATTATGTTGAGATATTATCTGTGATCACACTCATGAAAGCAGAAACTATAGTACTTGAAAAGTTGCAAGAGAATTAGAAGGGCATTACATAAAAATTTTTCCTAGACGATTACTTTCAATATATCTCAAATGTCTTTGACAATCTATTCTATGAAAAAGTGCACTTCTTTATAGACAAGCGCATTTATGCTAAAGGGGAAGCTGTCTACGTAAATGGTAACTCCCAAAGGTATATTCATCATTTATGTATACCTTAAAATAACTAATATGCAAGAGTACAACAATGAACTGCTTTCACTATTTACTACTTTAGTAAATCCTATCAAATTAACTTACTCAATATCTGAATCCGATGAGAAAAGGATCCAATGACATGGATCCGCTTTTGGATTCATTCCAATTCCGACGAGATGATGAACGGAATTTCCATCTGGGACATTTGGTCTTTTTACTGAAATGCATCACCTTTTATTGAATTAGGCTCCTAAATTCTGAAAATTCTCACCTGGCATTCGATCAGTCATCAATCCAACACAAATGTATGGAATCACATCTTTGAGAAGAACACTTCCTTTTGGCTTACGATCACCCTGCAAAAGAAAAATGATAAAAAAGAGAAAAAGATCAAGTGTATTTTCCGTTGTTATCTTATCAATGTTTAACTAGCGCCTTGCCTTTTGACAGTAGTCAATCTTTATAAACTTTCACTGCTATCAAAACGAAGTTCACAAACCTTTTGTTCGAACCAAACAAGTCTCGAATCGCTGAACAACACTGCATACATTTTCTTCCATTTTGAACTGAAGATTCCAGAGCTGTATTTCAGAATTTCTCCGTCTTTCAGACGACGAATATCTCCTCTGACAGTATCTGAAAATGAATGGAGTTGTGATTCAAAAAGTATAAGAATGGGTATCCTATGTTAGTTACTGGGAAACACTTTTTTCCGAAGAAACATGA
This sequence comes from Caenorhabditis brenneri, assembly GCA_000143925.2. Classification (NCBI taxonomy): domain Eukaryota; kingdom Metazoa; phylum Nematoda; class Chromadorea; order Rhabditida; family Rhabditidae; genus Caenorhabditis; species Caenorhabditis brenneri. Next base: position 79,567 of record GL380156.1, on the reverse strand, counting down.
CAAATAACAAGTTAAGAAATATTTGTTTTGTGGTTTAGTTGTTTGAATGGTTTGTTTGGAAATCAGTTTTCAAAACCATGGGAACTTTTTTTCTAAAAACATTCTACTATTGAAGGTTCATACTTGAAACTGAGATAAAACGGAGATAGTTCTTAACTGGTTTGATGTATTTTTCTTTTCTCTTAAGTTATTGTCAGAATGGAAAAAAAAATCAAAAACGGCAAGACTTAGATTATTTGCTGCTATAGTGCAAAATATCGATTCAAAAACAAGAGACCAATTGTCTTTTTGTTCTATCTCCACACTCAAATAAAAATAACTAAACATCAGGTCAATCCAGGCTTACTCTTCTCAGACCCAAATATGAAATTAAAAATTAAAAAGAACGATAACTCACCCATTCCTTCGATAGCAGACTCCGAGGAGCAGAACATATAATGGCTAAAAAAACCGAGAAAAATAGGGGGAGAAATGACAGAGGTCGGATGGCAGTGTTTGTGGTAGAGGGATAGAGAAATAGGAGGACGGATGGTAAATAAAATAGGAGGACGGATGGTAAAAACTCGACACCTGTCAAAGTGTTTCCATAGTTACGAAACTAAATATTGAAGATTGAAAAATATATGTTTTTCATTTGACTTGGAACAGGGAAAATATAAAATCCGTAATTGACAGAATAGATGAAGTGATAGAAATTGAAATGACAGAAATGTATAGAAATTGTGAACAGGAGAATTCTAAAACCGTAAGATGATACGATGATTCTGATTATGCAACAGCAGAATATGAAGGGAGAGTGTAAGTGACTCTATCCCGAACTACAGATTCATATGAAGGAGGAGCAGTGTCGATGACCATGTTGTATGACGGTGGTGGCGGTTCTTCTACCTCATTTTGCAAGAACATCGGAGACATGTATCGGGGTCCAGGAACAGATTGAGGTCGAACACATTGATCTCTTATTTTCTCCAATTGTTTGATTTCTTTCATTACACATCGACGGACGAAATATAAACCGAAAAAGACGAATCCAACAAATCTGAAGTGAGAAATATCACTCTTTGTTGATATTAAACAACCTACATAATGGCTAAATAAAAGCGAGATTCGATCAAACATTCCATTGCAACACACGAATAAGGAAAAGAACAATGGAAGAACATGGATTTCAGTCTTGTACCATCAGGAAAGTAGGTCTAAAACATTGAATTTAGATTTTGATGAGGATAGAAAAAGCCACGTACATTTTTGAGTTCCTCTGCATCAATAAAGTGATGAACTTGATACTCGCAGATATTATTATACTCTTTCAAATCTCTATGAGATTCATTCCAATAATACTTATACTTCTCGAATTCCAAAGGTTCATTCGGACGAAGAACATAATAAGTGCCATCTCCATCATTGCGAAAATCGAATTTGTTCAAGTTTCGGGAGTAGACAGTTCGGATGAATCGGCGGTAGAGACTATCGGAAGAAGAACTGAAAGAGGTCATTCAAAGGTTTTGAAGTTTTTAGTCCACACTTGACTATGTTTAATTGAAAAATATATTTCACTTCCTGTATCACAAATAACCAAAAATAACAGATGAGTACGAGGAGACATAGAAATTTAGTTCTTTCATTCTTTGGGGAACCGACTATATAGTTTTTTAATTGATAATCATAAAGAAGCGAAAACAATTCTAGAAAGAAATGAAAAATATAGTAGTTATAATGTGACGTAAACGATGGTAGACGGAAGGCAGAATTTAGAAAATTGAAAAATATCGATTGATAGTTCAATTATGAAAATCGAATGTTTTTCAGAACTTGCTGCTATATTCAGAAAGAAAAAATCGTAGGCGGAAGTTGTAAATCAGTATAGAAAGTCTGATTCAAAATGGTACGAAACCTATTTTCAAGTTCTGATTTCAGATTTCAAAAGGATTGGAAGCGATATTTTCAGTGTAATTCCTTTCATTTCCTCACAAAAAGCCAAAAAAAAATGTAATTTCCGTTCTCCCCATTCCTTCCGGAAACGGCATGATTGACATTTCCTTAGTCTTTGAGAATGTTTATATTAACTCACACAATTCGGGTTACGGTCTTCTTGACATGCTCCTCTCCGTTTGCAGTCACTGGAATCAACAGAAGAACGGCTATCAAAACGGCAATCAACATGCGAGATTTGAGAGTAAACCGACTGAGTTCTCTCATAAACTCAACTCACACAAAGTGAAGCAGAATGCGTGAGTGTTGCCTTAGATACAGCCTCCTTCTTCTCTCTTCTATTTTCTTTTTCCATCTGAATGTCACAATTTTCAGTGATTACGTCAAGCAAAAAACCAGAGAATGCCGAAATACGCACAACTTTTCTGGAATGGCGGAATTAGAATGGTACACAATACAAATTTATAAAATACAATGTGAAGATGATAAAAGTAGCACTATTCATTCATATAGATAGGATATTCGGTTGGTTGAACTCATGAAATATTGGTAGTTTTTTTTTTTGCAAGACGATTTTTTTGAGCTCAAAGTTTTCTTCAAGTATTAGGAAGTGAAATTAAGTGGAAGGGGCATTCAGTGTGGCAAAATTTTCTTATAGTTTGCAGTAGAAGGAAGACATACTGTCAGCCTATTATTGAAAAATACAAATCCATTAGATGTCGACAGATGATATCTCTACACGTTCATCAGAGTTTTGTGATATCACATTGATTTGTCGGACACTCTCGTGATCTTCGATCCCTCATCCGCACTCAGTTTTACTCCTGAATTTCAAAATTGGGGGTCTAATTTTTGCTTTCTACAGACGTTTCCTGTTTTATACATTCTTCTGTTTTTCATTATCTGAGCCATAAATCATAAGGTCTGAATTGAAAACAAACGTTGTTTTCACTTTCTGAAGACTGGAATCGACGATCACAAAGAATTTACAGCGATGTTCTTCGAGAGTAATGTTCTACACGCATGTAGTTCAGAAGGTAAACGAGAAATGAATTGATGTTTCCGATAAAAACATTGAACATAACTTTATTAATGAAATCAATTTTTGGCAGTCCTGATTTTATGAACCCGTGATAATAGAATGTTTCTCAATCTTGAAGTTTGAAAAACATCAGCAAAACTCAAAACGAAATCTAGGAATATGATGGTACAGTATACGTTATTTTTGCTAACATAACAGATTCATAGGATGGTGGGACACGAGAAAACACTGCTGCATATGAAGGAGGTCCTGCTTCCATTTGCTGTGGATTCAAAGTGTTTTCAATGGTTGCTCTTTGAATACGTTCTTCTCTCTTCATATCTCTCCATAACATTTTCTTGAAACACCAGAAGATTGTTATGAATATTGTTAGAAATCTGAAGACTTTCAACATCTCGTCATATTCAAATCAAGAGTACATACATTGGAGGAACAAGAAGTCGACTATCCACTCTGCATTCTAAACCCATACAAGATTGTGCAAAGTGACAATGGTAATAAAGGGATTTCATTTGGATACCTTCTGCAGAATAAGTCTAAAATTATTGTTTATCGATTAATAAATCTATTAAATCTTACTTGCTCAAGTTCCTTTGAATCAATCATCCAACTAATTCGATATTCACAAATATTTGTCAGTCCATTCAAATCAAGATGCGTATCATTCCAGTAATATTTGTATTTTTGAAACTCAATCGGTGATTCCGAATGAATTATATATCGTTTTCCTTTTTTAGTTTCTTCGATATCAAAATTATCCGTATCTTCCGTGTAAACAGTTTTGATAAATTTATTATAGAATTCAGTCGTGATGTCTCTGAAATTTTGAATAATCATTGAATTTATTTACAATTGCTGGGAAGCTTATGGTACAAGAAACTGCAAACATTAGTTTCAACTCCAGAACACAAGAATCTTTAAGATTTCAATTGACAACTTACGCATGATATGTGACTGTTTTGGTCACAGTTCCATTGACCCATATCGATATCAGTTCAAGGAAGAGTAATAAAAAGGCAATAAACATTCAATTTGATTAACAATCCAACGAAGAAAATGAGAATGAAGTAGTCGTCCTCTGATACTTCTCATATGTTTCCTCCTACTTTTTTTCTCATCTGAAGTCAGAACGTTCTTTTCCTTATTGACGTCAAGATCAAACAACTTCACTGGAAGGTTGATGAAATCATTTTGTCTCCAAATCATTGACGAAAAGTTGAAAAATTAAGATACGCGAGAATAGTGGCAAGGGAATGATGTCATTTGCAGAAAAATATCACTACAAACCGGTACTTTTTGGCCTTCTGGTTCAAATTGAGTGGCAGAAAAACTAATAACAACCAATTCCATTCTCGGGATAACTTCTTCTACCGTTGAGTGCAATCTTTCAGATATATGGTTCCAATCAAAAAGTCTATATAGTAGCCTATACTGTTGCATGCTGACGGTTCATTTTCTCGCAGAACTCATTTGGACGGCAGGCAAGTTGTTACCTTCGAAAACTTCTCGGTGTTGCTTCAAATAAATCTTTAAAGAAATTATCCATACTTATGGAAAATCTGTCATTCAGGTATTCAACATTATTTATTTTGAGTCCCCCTTGGAACCATTGTTAAAAAGCACAATGTTTCAATTAACTGAAAAAAGGTTACCTTTAATCTCACAAAAAGTTTGATAATGAAACTTTCTGATCGAACTGGTCCATCTCACTTCCAATCCCTCTGAGTTCCTACAGTCAGAAGCATAAGCTACCCCGAAAAGCACCTAATCTTCTCAGAGATCTGGTATTTTATATTTCGGACCTTTTTGATCTCAACGCTCTCAACCCTTATTTATTGTTTTTTTTTCTGAATCGTTTGATTAGCCATGACATTTCCAAGAAGTTGACAAGTGAACTTTATTTTAAAGTTATGCGAACATGGAAGAAGGACAAAAAAAGACAGATTGAAATTTCGGAACATGGAGAAGATTATATTTTAAAAACAGTGTGCACAAAAAATGTATGGGGAAAGGGCAGCAGGAACCGGGTTTTCTCATGATAAAGACAAGAAATAAAGGGAGGAAAGGGGAAAGTAATGAGGCACGAAACGGAGGAAAATATCTACTCGACGGGGAAACTAATTTTGTTTTACAAAATGAATTGAAACTCTAGCGGTTTTGATGAAAGATTTGGCTAATGTCAAAATGCGAACGAGGAGGAAGAAAAGCGGTGTAAATTAGGAAAAATTAATGGGTAATTATAAGATAAAAAAGGTTATATTAGTGGTTCATATATAAATTTAAAACGGGGAAAATGGGGGAAAACGCAAAATGTATACAGCTAGTTGACAATGTGTGAAAGAAGTGTTGAATAGAAAGAATGTTGGGAAACGGATGAATAAATTAGAAAAAGAAGAGAAGTTGGACTGTACGACACAAAACGCTAGCGATGGGATGGACCTGGATGGTAGATGTACAAATACATGAAAATGAAGAAAAAAGCATGCAGATTTCACAAATCAAATAAGTTAGATCTACTCGGGTTTGCTGGGGCTTATTGTACAATTATTCAGTTTGTAAAGGCACTCAAATGGTGGTTTTTGTGGAAAGCGCATAAGTTACATAGGTACAAATGGTATTCTGAATAGAAAGTCGTCAAAGTAGAGTAAAATGAAAGAATCAAGAGATTTGATTGGTGGGAAAAGAAGGACATCGGGTTGAAAATGGTGGTTAAATATGTGTGTCAACTAGCGTACAGAATACATTTTGACAAAAAAGGGAAGGAGGAGTGCTCTAGACTATACATAGAAAATTGAAAACGTAACAAGAAAAGATTATTAATAGAATAGGAATCTTGAAGATATTACGGGTAAGAGGTGAAATTGAATAGAACCTTTAAAGAAATCCCTGAAAATGGACGGTTCTCTCTGAAATTATTCTGAATGATTCAGTCAATCTTATTGAGGATTGCTGAGTTGGGCGAACACAGGCAAACGGCCAGGAGTTGTCACTGGCGTTGTTGGTGCTGGTTGTTTCTCCTCTGTATTCGTTGACCATTTCGATGTTAAAAACCCTGAATTTTCTGTTACGATTTGAAAGATGAGTCAAATATGATACCGGGGAAAGTTGTCGTCAAAGAATCTTCAATGTTCCATTGACAAATATCATTCAGCAAGCTACTGAATTGGTTGTCGTTTCTGAAAACCGGTGTTACGAATGGAAACCAATGAAGCGGAATTCTTACATGTTCGTCTGATCGTACGACAAGAACCGATTCGTCTGAACACGAGGCGCCGGGGCTGCTTTCTGCTGTTGCACTTTGTGCGATGTTGCAGACAAAAAACCAGCTGAGAAAGGACCTGAAAGTTGTTTTTGGAAGAATTCTCTCAATAGAAAATAGAGAATAAGGATGGAAAGAAACTTACCATTATCATCGAGATCCAATCCAGGCGAGAAGCTTCCGTTCGGTGATTCACTGCCGGAATCATTCGAACTGCATGGAGGAGACTCTCCAGCACTGCCATATCCACCGTTTGGCAACGAATAAACTCTTTGAAGAACATTATTCGGCACACCTCCAACACTTTGTGTCTGTTGTGGTTGTTGCTTCATATTGACGTTATGATATTGTGAAGCATAAAGTGATGGTGGGCTTTGTTGAGAGACTGGTGTTGATACAGGAGTTGCGTACTGACTTGGTGGTTCACTGAAGAAGTTTTTTTTTTAATAATTGACCTGATTCGTTTTAAATATCTCAAAGACGTCAAGGATAATAAGTTGAAGGCTAACTGTTTTTTTGGCAACTTCTTTTATATTTAATTCAAGTTCTTCAAAAAATATACGATTTCCGAAAAAATGTATCCTTGAAAACTGAAACTCACTTGTGAATAAAATGACATCTTGGTCCGTATGGACAATATCCACTTTGATGGAATGATTGGCATGCCTCTGTCTTATACTTCGGATGCCGTGGAACCGGTCGCTTTTCGACTTCGCCATGTGCATACTGACATCTTTCTCCATAATTACATCGCCCATGATCCATCCAAGACCGACAAAGTTCTGTTTTGTAGAGCTTTGGATTCTTTGGTGGCGGGACAGCTCCATTAACTGGAGTAGACATTGGAGTATGTTGTGGAGTAGAGAACGGCGATGTGCCGCCAATTAGATTGTGCCCAATTGACATTTGGTGTTGTGAGCCTACAAATTAAAACATGGAAATTAATTTTTGGGTCAAATGACGCGGATAACAAATGATAGTATTGAAAAAAAAGTGAATGGATAGGAACAAGCAGACAAATGAAGAGAGAAGATGAGCACTGCTCCTGCTTTACAAATTCGATTTGGTTCGTTCTTTCCGGTGGGACGAAGAAGCGGGAAAAAAGACGAACAAACTATTTGTTTTAGATGATACTGGAGAGCATCTAAAACTAAGAAAGGGCGAATTGCTGAAGAAAAAGGCGGAGCATGGTTTAACGGAAATTTGAAAACTCTAAAGTTGCAAACATGTGACCACTGAGACAATGATACCATCATACTGAAAAGTATAGCGACGTAGCGTGAAAATGGGAAATAGTTGGAAAGCAGCTTTGAGAAAAATGGTAGATTCCAGAAATAACTACAGCCTTACAATGAAAATGAGCAAATACAACGTCTTCAAAATGGGGAGTAAGAAATGAAACCTAGTAAAAACATGGAGGTCCTTGGCTTTTTTCCGTTTTCTTCTTATAAATTTTGTTTATGATGGTTGTGAACACCAAAAACGTCAAAACTTTTTTGTCTTTTTCTTCTTTCTTCCTGCTTCTTCTCTAACGCCTTCAGCATTTTCTACTTGTTTATGAACACGCGCTCAGTTTGGTTCCAAAGACATCATAATACATGAAGAAAAGAGGCAACAAGTGACACCATTAATAAAAATATACATAACAGAGTGAGCACCAACAGAAGCTTCTGGCCCGGAAGGCAAAAATGGAAAAGAAGAGCAAAAGTGCAGTGTCGGAAAGTGAAGATTCTTTCAGAAGAAGAACTTTAAAGGATTGTTGAACTTTTCATGGCTCCTTATACTTACAAGACATGGTGCAACAACATAAAAGATACTTGGACATGAATGTGTATCTTATGCATATTTAGTGCTAATAGGGTCCGAGTGAACAATGAAAAGAAGAAAAAGAAATGGGGGAGAAAGAGAGGTCGCGTGTCTGTCTACAAAGTTCAGATGGACGAAATAAGGAAACCCCGAAAAGTATCGAAGGGCAAACAAAGGACAACTGAATTAGGGAATTAAAATGGACTCAGGATGAAGGGCCTAGATGATTACACGAGCAAAAAGGAAATATGGTATAGGAATACCACAGAAAATATCGGAATGGATCTTTGGGAACGCTGACATCAAGGAAATAAGTTTTTAATTAGGAAGCCTACTCATCTTTCCAGATTTCATATAAATATTATAACTTTTCCTATTAAAACTTTCAATAGTGTATTTAGTAATAGGAACTTTGAAAAAGGAACCTGAAGAGATTATTTGAGTGAAATATGAATCATTGACGAAGAACCATAAATCTAGAGCAATCAACTAGTAAGCAGTAACATATATCAATCTAAGTGGTATGCATACCCCCACCACCTGCTCTTTTTACAATCTACAAAACTAATTCAAAACTAAAAGTTGAAAGTTTACATGTAGGAGCCCATAAAGTAGAAAGTAATCCGCTTTCTTTGACGAAAAGCAAATCCCAACAAAATTCGTTTTCGAATTATCAAGCAGCGTCATATGACTGTCGCGAGTTGAGGGTCCCAAAAAAAGGCGTTGAGAAACTAGGATGGGGAGACATATGAAAAAGAAAGTATTTGAAAAATTGGATGTGAATTGGAAGATAACTCTAACATTTATGTGCGTCTCTTTTCTGAGGATAGGAGGATGGATTTGAATTGAATGTGAGAGAAAAATGTATACATCTTCAAAAATCGTTTTTTTTTTCAAGAAAAAAGGAACGAAGGAAAACAAAAACAAATGAACAAAATACTCACCGATTGGTGTTCCAGGAGCTCCAAGTGGATTTCCAAACTCCGATGTTCCAAAAAGAGAGCTGCCAGCAAATGATGTAGGCCGTTGGGTAGTCGAAGATTGTTGCCTGCAAAGAAGAAAGAAATTGAAAGTTGTAAAGTGCATTCGAACTGTTAGAGGGCAAAAACGTTGGGAAAATGAGAGGAAATTCTGTGTCGGGTTTTGGTGTAAAGAAAGAAAGAGAGTAAATTCCGCTGATTAGCAGCTATTTCCTGGTCTCTACCCTTTTCTTGATCAAGAATTGAAAACTTGAGATATTTTTTGAAGGACCGGAAACTGTTAATTTTCAAAGTTTGAACAAAGATCAAATTTCCAGTTTTCAAGAATATCTTCGTATTGAAAAATGAACTGACCTATCCATCTGTTTTACAGATTGTCCAGTCAACTGAGCCAGAGCGGCAGCAAAGTCAGCCTGGCTGCTTTGCAGGCCGAATGGCTCTAAAAGCGACTCGATGGTGGCGGCGTTTGGAGCAGTAGTTGGCGATGATTGGGTGGATGGTGAAGATGTCGTATTCAAACCAAATCCACTGATGTTGTGATTGTTAACGCCAACACCGTTCTCGGCGCTGTATAAGCTCTGAAAAACGTTACTTTGAGAAACAGAACCTAGAATTCCGAGGTATTAAAAAATAATTCTTTTTGTTTTTTAAATTCGTCTATTGTTTGATTTATGGGTGACATTCGAGACAAAAAGCGAGTTGAGCAAAAAAAGAAAAAAAGAAAAGAAATGAATTGAATTTTGATTTTCCTTTTTGATTTTCTTTTCGTCTCTACTGATAACATAGAAACTTGTTTCATTTCGTTGTTCTTATCATCACTGTAACAAAGAAGCAGAGCATTAGAAAACCAGCTGACACTAGCAGAATCTCAATTATCAGAGAATTGCGACTTCGGAGCAAGTTGAGAGTCCAACCAAGCCCATTATTCCTGATTAATATGGACCCAGCGGAAGCGGGAAGTGAGTAGGAGACAGAAGAAGCAAATGTTGCTTTTCTAAGTGCTGTGTCTCTTCTTCTTATACACTCTACAAATGGTTCGTAAAACCGACACACAGCTGAGATTTTACGATGTACTTTTTCGATTCTATCTCTAAGATTCTGAAAGAGCACCGACCGAGCACGACAATTCCGATTCATTGAGATAAAACGTCACGCCAACCACCAAATGTGGAAAACTGACTAGTGAGAGTGAAAAAATGAGAGGTGTTCGTTTGTTTCATCGTTTTGTTTTTGGCATCTAGTGAACGGGGCTGGAAGAGGAATGAAAGGAAAACAACACACTTTGAACAGCAGAGCATGTTTTTGTTGTTTTAGTAGGGGCACAACTATCGGTGGTAAGAGCTGTATTTCATTCCAGTACCACTAGAACATAAGGATCACATTACCAGGAAGCAAAACGAGAGAGGAATAACTGGAATAAAACTAATACTTATTTTAATATTGCACAAAATAAAACTACAGTTTCAGCTGACATTCAGTTTTCACGGCTCCAACTCATCAGTGCAAACAGATCAGTGTCGACAAGTTTGTTCTTCGAGAAAACGAAAAGGAAACAAAGAAAAGAGTCTTTCCCGAGTTGTCGAGAGGGAGAGCACCTTCTGTCTTCGACTAACAGCTGACTCCAGACGACTAAGATTCTTCAGTGGGCTTCATTCGAGCAGTGAAGCAATGGGAAGAAGCGGAAGAATTTACAAATTTCGACCAGCCTGCGGTCCCGGCACTGCTATTATTATACAGCAGTAGTTGAAACCAGACGTCTCGATCAGGTTTCATTTCACGGTTTTTTTATCATTTTGATTCATTTCGCATTTTTCCTCATGTGACAAATGAAAGGACGCAATCATTGGGTGATCGAGAGAAAGAAGAAGATCGAAAGCACTATCCAAATGATTGTTGATAACATAATCAGCTGCCTTCTTTTACTTTCAAGAACAGCGAGACATACGCGGTCAATCTCCTCGGTTTGATAACAGTTGAAAAGCAAAGGAGACAGTGATAACGGCGAGGCGATTCTAGCGACAAAAGTTTTAAAAAATTGGTTGGTTTGGACGTTTCCAAAAAACCAAAGTACTCTGATAACAAAGTTACTTTTTGACGTCACATAAGCGTAGGAACAGCTATGAGGTAAAGAGTTCCGAGAAAGAGGAACGAAGCACTGTTCAAACAATTTAAAACAATTGGCAAAGACTTGGGAGAAAGAGAAGAAATGCGCGAAACGAGCATTGAGAAGATAGAAACTGATAGGTCCTGGGAGAGAAAGACGACCTGAAGGTCCTCAAAAGTCAGAAACGAAAAGGTCTCACGAAGATTAGGGATTAGAGAGACCTTATTGAGTTCAGAAGAATAGAGAAAAGGAAAGAGAAAGCTTCATGGAAGTTTCATTTTTAAGGATTCTTTCAGACGCTCCTTTATCGTCAAACAAAAACTATTGTTATTTTTCTTGTTGTTTTGTTGTTCTTCTTCTCCTCTTACAAATGTTTTCTCCCATTTTCAGTCTTTTTCAGTGTTACTCACAATCACTCACACTTTCTCTCTTTTCCTGCATCGCTTTTTTAACAAACACAAAAATACATATATTGAAAAGTGGGGTTGACTTTGCGGCAAAAACTAAATATAGAGGTCCTGAAAAAAGACCAAGCACTTTGTTATGGAGTCGTTGCTTGAATTCTTTGAAATCGAGCTGTGACACTAGACCAATCGCCAGGAAGAGAGAGAGGCATCGAATTTCACCTTTCCTCATTACAGCCAATAAAACACTTCCAGTTCTCTCATTTCAGCTTCATCTCTCCTCTGAGAGTGTCAATCGTTTCAGTTGTCATCCAAATTCAGTTTCAGAAAAAGATAGAGATCAATCAATATCAATACATACATTGATCAATTCGTATCCTTCTTCTCTCGTTTGTTTTTGTTTTTCAAATCTCATGACGGTCATCTTCTTGTCAAAATGACGAACAAGTTGAAGAAGACCATGTTGTTGTTGTTGATTCTACCTTCGATTATCTCATCAATTCAGAACAGGCTTAGTTTCTTCTCGAGGAAAAGGTCATAACCTTTATGGGTTCATGCTAGTAACAGGTTCAGGCACTATTACCATCTTCTCAATCTTTAGTATTGAAGCGACTCTCGTTTCACTGCAAATTCTGGCGCCAGCGCCATAGAAAGAGTAAGAGAAGGTGAAAACCCAATCAAAACTTTCATCTGCTTTCTCTTTCACTTTCAATTGCGCAACGACGATGGCGATGCCTGACGATTGCGCGCGCATCGACCGTTCACGGCCAGGAAAACCGGTCTCCCGGGGTCTTTTCTTTTTTCCTTTCAGCCCCAGTGTGCCATCATCATCATCATCATGGTCGTCGTCAAAAGGCATCACAGGGCATCGTCAAAACGGAATCAAACTGACTCACATAGAAAGTAAACCAAGGACGAGACAACAGAAAATGTCAACCACTTCTACTAATTCTAAATGAAACCGCTGTAATACAGTGTCTCTTTCGTATTTATCATAGGACCTCTTTTCATATTTCTTGTTGAGAATTAGTTTTGTTGAGCATTGGTGCATTTTCAGTTCTACGGTGTATCTAGAGATAATAAGTGAAACCCACCTTGAGAAATGATAGGTGATAGTTGTCTAGAGACATTGTGTGTTTTAGAATGCTTCAAGTAGATTGGAAAGTTGGAAAAAGGTGAAAACTGTACAGAAAACAGTACAGTACACCTTTATTTTCTTTGGGTTCAGAGGTGAAGAGGGCACGACATCTGGTTGAAAGACCCAAGAAAAGAGAGAATTGGTAGGAAGTGGGAGGGCGGATCCTTTGCCTGTCTTCTGATTCTCTCACTCTCACGCGGGAGGAGTCGAATTGGACAAAAAAAGTAGACAGACAGTATGGGAGACGAAGAGGATGAGAGATAGAGAAAACTTTCAAGTCAAAGTCAAACATACACAACCAACACACAGATGCTTTTTGTTGTCTTCTCTTCATCTCTCTACACCCTCTTTCTCCCACAGTCATCACCGACACTGCCACCTGAAGAAGTTGAAGATTACGGTAGACGTAGAGACGACAGACGCACAGATTCTCGCAAAACACATGGGCGGCATCAAAGACGTGACGGGCGCCCAAGACTCTCTCGTTTTCTCTCCTGGGTTGATACAGTGTGGTAATTACACGAGGCGCGTGAGAGAGAAAAAAAATTGAAGAAAAATGCCACGGGCGCCCGCCGCTGCTGTTTCTGGGAGCCAGAGAGTGTGCTATATGATGAGATGGATTCTTGTCGTTTCTCGGGAAGTCCTGGGGACCCAGAAGTGAAGACAGCCTCATGGAGCATGAGAAGAAAAAAGAAGCATACTAACATATGCCGATTGCATAGAACAGCTGGTCGTATGATCAGCCGGGGTGAAAACTCGGGGAGCGAGACAGTGCCAGAGTCGAAGAGTATGTAGACAACCAGACGATTGTCTACGTGAATTTAATGTCACTGATTGACAAAAGACACAGGGAAAAGCATGGATCAAGTTTGAATCAGTTTTTTCAGGGATCCAGCTCTGATAGATCATGATATCCAAAAAAATTAGAAATATTTGTTAAGGCTATGTAATCCTAAGTAAGAGTAGAGAACGGAACCCATCTCCTAGTACCCTGAAGATCTGATCTTTTCATCACAAAACTGTTCTCTGTTTCGATAATTTTTTTCTCGTATTACGTCTATATGATTCGACAAGGACAACTTTCATTCTCAAAATTCTCGACGAGAATCATCAGTGTAACTTGGTAGCAATGGTTGAGGGTCAGACTAACCTTGAATCGTGCCGAAATTCTCGACTTTCCTTTTTACGGAAGTTTCAACAAATTCAACCTTCGGGGTTGGTTGTCAACGTCGTCAGCTGACTGACCAGACGAGAACTGGCAGGCGTCTACAGTACTCTTTACTCGCTAACCTTTTGTGTGTTTATTTTTATGCGGTAGATAGGGAGAGTGGAAGGGTGGATGGCTAGAAAGTGAAAGGCTGAAATGAAAAACAGGAGGAAGACACAACAATGAAAGGAGGGTCTCTTTTTATTCGACTCTCTACTCCTATAAACTTGCTATTTGAATTAAAAGAAGGGACAAGGAGGAAAAGCATTCTAGGATGAAATTGAAATATTGGTAGACAAGAACAAAAAAAAAACGAAAACCTATCCATCGAAAAAGTGCATGTGGAAGATGCAAAATTGTGCTCGTCTCGTTCATCCTGACCAGTCTCTTCGTGCCCGTGCCTTCCGCGCGGAAGAGACTGTGTGTCCGGAAAACGAGCGCAGTAGTAGAGAAAGAGAGTCAAGTCGCAATGGCAAAAAGCACTCGACAAAAGTTCTGTGCTCTTCCGAAAAAATACAGACATAGATTAAGAGACTTTGACACAAAAACGACTTAAAAGCAACACTGTCTCTATTGATTGGAGCCAATGGCGACATTGACTATTGTATGTGGTGCTGATCAACTGATCACTGTGTGAACGTTTCATGGACTCTGCTCTACAATCTGAGAGCATGCTAGACAAGAGTTGAATGCATTACAGACGGAGATTCATACAAATGAATTCGAAACAGTCACACTTGCAACAATACCAGTTTAATCAGGTATTTCCTGTTGCGGAATGCGCATGAACAAGTGTTTCAGTGATCGGGAAGCTTCTAGTTGACCAAGAACGTGGTGGCTCCTTAGTTTGTTCAGAGCAAAGATTAGCAATCAGCGTCATTTCGTGTTTTGGCCTACTGTCTTTTGTTCATTTTTTATCAAAAAGAGATGCAGTAAGTATTACTAACAATTATTAAAAATCAACGCTTCTTGAATAAAAAAATCCGGTAAGTTTCAAGCGTAAGGTAAATCACCCTCTATTTCAGTGATAACGTATTCACGAATTTTGGTGAAAATGATTGTTTCATAGTTTGAAATTATTTGTTCATTTTAATTCTTTTGAAAACGATCCGAAACGGAAAGAAGTAAAGTGCTAAAGTCACAGTACGCATTCAGACTTTTTTAAAGGCGAATGGAGTTGGTCTCGTAACGAATTGCCACACTAGCAGTGGTGGCAGTCACTTTTCGTCGTGGGACCAAGTCCATGCGCCTTTAAAAAAGTCTGAATGCGTACTGTACCTTTATAATAAGTCAGTGTGTTTCTAATCTAAATGAACATCCGAACACCAGATGTTTTCTTCTCGTTTACATTTTGATCTTCCGATTCAATTTAATCCTCTTCTCAAACAAATTTTTAAAGTTTCTGTTCGCGTCTCAATTCGGGCTTCCGATGCTCCGCGCGTTGATGCCATTCGACAGTTTATTTGCGCGGTACGCAGTTGGCAAGAAGGCTCCAGACACACTTGGATTGTGGGAGGTGAGCGCATCTCGGCGCCAAAAAAAGAAACAGAGATCAGTAGAGTTTAAGAGAAAAATACAGAGTAGGTTGATAAATATTGACACGCTTTTTTCTTCACACCGTTTGTGCACGTATGCCCTCTAGAATGTTTGTGAAGGTTTCAGTTTGGAATGGGATCAAAGTGGAAAAGTCGTAGAGTATAGAAACAGAAAGTAAGGAAGAGAAAAGCTAACTGTCATCTAAACTCAAGGAAAAGTAAAAGGGTGGGAAGGGACGAACGAATCCTGAACAAAACTCGGCACGCTTCAACGATTCTTCGGAAATTGGAGGCGTCGCCGGTAGCGTACTTATTATACTCGCTGGCATAAGTGTATAAATGTGTGGATGTTTGTATGCATATTTAGTGCAATAACTGGTAGGCGACGAAGCCAATTAGTTCTTCATCGGATTATGGTATACGGTAGACCTTTTGATCTTTCCCATCTTCTAAACAGACGCTTTTTTCGAGGAGTCTAAAATCAATGAGACCATCGAAAATTATATTTTCGATTTCTGAAAGCAAATCATCAAATCGCTGATTGTAGCCTATCTGATTGGTTCTGTTCATAGACCCTTTTTCTTCGTTTTGCAAATGAAACAATGCTGTGCGCGAAACCGAATAGCGCCTGACTGTCTCGTCGCACATTCATCAATGACAGTAGGCCGCTTTCTAACATCTCCCATCTCAATGTCCTTCTACCCTCATTGTCATCAGCTGGAAGTGAAATGTGGAATTTCTATTTTTCATCGATTCCCTTTGTTCAATATTGTTGGGACGATGGTGTGTAACAAATTGAAGATGCCGCCGAAAAGAAGGCGATTTTGCACCCATGTGGTGCCACATGATTCCGATTGCCGCATAATGTGGTGCGATCGCACGTGCCATGGGGACAAAGGCGGTTGGCGGAGAACGGGAGGTCCGCGTCAACCCTTCTTCCAAACAATAACAACAACTGGCCATTAGGAAATAAAGTGACGAAGAAAGGGATATTTTGGTTTGGTAGAAAATTGAAAGAATAGAACAAGGGATCGGATCTAAACAAAAGGAAATCTAGCATACTAATTGACTTCTAATTTGGAATTCAGAAGAATATGAGATCCAAGTGTTGCAAAAGTACATTTGTGAAAAATATATGTGAAGTCTCTCACATTTCGCAGATTTTCACGGTTCAACTAATTTAGAAGCAGACATAGTATAAGAGGTCAGAAGGAATAGGAAAATAAAACTTTAAAAAACACGTTCGAATTTTTTCTAGGGTCTACACCTACCTGGAACAGCAATCCTGGTCGTTCGATATAATTACTGCTGAAAGCCGTCGGTGGCGAGCCCGATGTTATACTGAAAATGTTTTTTGGAAAGAACTATTCGGAACGGAGGGAGTATTTCCCCGTTCAATGTTTCTTCTAACCTGTTGTTAGTCGAGTTAGTGAGTGCCGAGGAGAGACCCGAGTCGAAAAGCGTCGTGTGCTGGCTCGACAAGCTGCCAAATTCGAACATTTTGATAGTCTGGAAAATTAATCATAAAATTGACTGAATGAAGTATAATTTTTCAGAAAAGCTTACATATTTGGCAGCTGTTTTAACGGGGTATCGCACACTATTGTACTATTCTATCGGCCTTTCACGACTTCTGAAAATTCAAAGAAATTAGAGAATCGTATCGCCCCAAAAATATCAATATTAAGCATGAAGGAGCGGCAATTTTATAAAGTACGATAAGAAGTTTTTTGAAAATGTGCCTACCAGCTGAAATAATTGTTAAAACCGACTGCAAATTTAATTTTATTAATTTTTAATTTTTTTGAGCGATTGTTCGGTAGAGCGCGCTATCTCTCGTAATTTTTTTCAAGGCGGGAACTCAAAAGTTACAAAAACTATTTCAGTAATTTATCAGAAATCTGGAATTTTAATTTGTAATAAAATTTTGGATTTTTTCTTCTTTCACAGTGAATTTCAAATGAGTTTTCGTAGTTTTAATTTGATCAATTTAGCTGATGCTTATTGTAGAAACTTCAAAACAATCACGCTGAGAGAAGATACAATCTGTTAGTAAACTCATTTTGTTATGTTTATCGGTAACAAAAAACAGAGAAAGAGTGATTTATTGTTTCTGTTATCAACAAATTTGTGTAAAGTTCGAAAGAATTAATTTTTATAGACTTCTTCATTCAAAATCGTTTTTTATTACTAATTGAGCATGAAGCTTGATCATTTTCACAAAATCTAGGACACATAGAGTCATACCCTTTGAGTTGCATTATCTGACCTCCAGTCTCGGATCGCCAGTATAGACTGAGAAATCAGAAACTCACGAAGGAACAAAGAATTTTGCAAACAACTAGGATTCTTCTTCTGTGAACGACCTTTCTCGATGGCATTGCTGAAAGGCTCTCTAAAAAGGACACAAAAGGTTGAAAAGAAAAGAAAAACGGGTTTGCTGCGGTTGATTTTTCAATGTAGCAAGAGACAGTCCTGCTGTAAACTAGAAACTAAAGAAACTGACACTTCCGCTCTGAAAAAAAGAGAGAAAGAATATATGAACTTTGAAGTTGATACATGATTTATAGGTCATATGATCTTATATCCGATATCAGAATAGAACCTATTCAATTTGTAAGAAAGTTTTGGAGATATTCTGAAAGTTAAATATGTGAAGAAATGGCAAAAGACATTAGAATGGTCGAAAAAATACAGGCGTATCTCGGTTTTCTTAGTTTTCAAAAAACCTATTTTGATGTCGTGGAACTGGAAACTAGTTGAGGTAAAAAATCACTTTGCTCACAAGAAGAACTGATTTTGGTGGTTCAATTCGTGTTGTGAGATAATGAGATCATTCGGTCAGGACGGTTCACTTCAAAACATGGGAATGTGTAAATTATTCGCATATATAAAATGTTATTAAAGCTCATCGGGCCATAGATAGGGTCTGTGAGAAAAAATATGTCTCGGGAGGTTCTACTGATGGTATACGGTAGTTTTTCGTCATGAAACTTTCAGAGGGATTCGATTTGATGGTATCCACAAATACGAGAATGGTGATAAAGTGGGAACAAGAAGATCTATCAGAATACTGTTAGAAAAGAAAGAGCCAAAAAGTACTGGTAGTATACAAATCTATACAGACTGAAAGAAAGTTTCCGCGCTGCGGTAAGCTGTACCAGTGAAAGAGGAGGACGGCGGATGAGATGGTAGAAGGGGGGATACAAAAAATGTTCGGAGTGTGCGGAAAACCGCTGGAAGTGCGTTGGGGGGAGGAGGGCAAGCCGATAAGTGAAATCATCGATGGCAAATCGAAAGTGAACTTTCACGTATAAGCGCTTCTCCCCCTGCGCAAAGCGCTTGTCTAACGTTTGCCCCTGTCTGCAGCGGCGAGGGCACGGCGATTGCGCAAAAATGGGCGGAGCCGAAGTGGCGGTGCGTGAAAGAAAGAACCTGATTGGTATGGTGGTGTACTACGAGAAAAGTGAGTGAGTGACTCAAGAACACCTTTGAGGAAGATGATGATGAAGACTGGTTAGCTTCATTTACTAACCACCTCTCTCTCTTTTTTCTTTAATTCTCGAGGTTAACAATAATGAGAGGGAGAGTGAGTGTCCGATGATTCTCAAAAAAAAAGAAAGAAGCAGATGTTTAGAAATGAGAAGAATGAAGGAGACGCTGAAAATGGCAAAAAGACCTTTTATAGTTGACAACAGAAAGGGATGAAGATGGTAAAAGGAGGAGAGTTACACTATTCTTCGAAACAAAAGACGACCTAATTAAACTTTTTTCCCATTCTTCTCACTTTCAGATATCATAAATCAAATGGATTGTCCAGTATCAATCAATGCAGTAAACTTGTCAATAGATGTTCCTTCTTTCTGATGAACCAAGAGAAAATAGGAACTACAGTACTCCTATGAGGCTGCTTCCAAGTTGCCACAGATTGAAGTGAGTTAAGTATGTGCTTTCTAGATCAGAAGTGTGTATGTTACGAGAATGTGGAAATAACAAACAAATAAACACAAAAGTTTTCCAAATCGGGAAGTTCGTTTTGTTTGACTGAATTTGAATCTGAACAAATATTGAACAATGAATTGATTATCCCTTTTATTTTCAGAATAATTGTTTTCTAAATACGGGAAACTCAGTATCTAAGCAGGGAATTTAAGGTTATTCGAAACAGAACAGAATGTCCATCTCAATTATCTGTGAAACAGATTTAGTTTGTTTACTAACTGTTTATTTAGGTTCAAGTTACAATACGTTATTTTGGATAAGGAAATTGGATGTGGCATTTCAAAAATTTTGAAACAAAATTAAACCCAGCTTACTGTATAATAAGTGTTTCCAAAATGTGGACAAAAATGCTACTGCCGAGGTTTTAGCTTGATTGGGAAAACCCTTATAGAAATGAGTAAGCCATCCCATTTTCATTCTTGAATGATATCTCAGGAATCAGTTAATTCATCACACATACTGCCAATGTATCTGAAAACCTCAATTTCTCTTTTTTTGGCAGTACACACTTCAACATCAAGATTCGCGTTCCGTCGTTCAGATTATTGTTTCCATTCTCTCTTCTTTTTGCCGTTCAAAGCTCTCTTTCTCCCATAATTTTTCATTCTCTACCAGTTTCTGTTTCTTCCGCAGCACACCGCTTGTAGCTCACCGATCTCTCTTTTTTTCTTTTTTTCTGTATGTGTGCCAACAAAAAAACCTTCACAGAACTGGAGGTTTTTCTATCCGCGCGGGGCTCACCCCCGCGAGAAGCTTCACGTTTTCCATCAGGGAGGAGAAGAAAAACCACGTACGTGAGATTAAAAAGGGAACACTCTAGTCTTTTTGATGAGAGAGTTTCCACAATTGAATTCGACGAATCGGAGCAGAATCAAGTTATTCAAAAAGCCATTACTAAAACACTAATACAGATTTTTACTGTTTTTTTCATGGAAAGTACTTAGAAATAAGTTACTGTAAAATCTAGGAGAACATTGTTGAATGACCATTTCTTTAAACTTAGTTTGACCAAAACAAACTTTTTGAGAATTTCACATCATTCAGAAAAGTAAGCGGAATTTTCTGAATTTTTGAAATCTTTCAATTAAAAAAAAATTTCCAGTTTCCAAAAAGAAGTGTCTAGAAAACATGAGGTGAGTCCGCTTATTTTTCTGAACTTGTGGCGAACTTTGGTTATTTGAAAGTGATTTTTTAAAATTACGCTGAATAAAGAAGTCTCGACCGCATTTGTCAACCAGAATCTGAAGAGACAAACTTATAAAAAACTTTCTTCAGCCAAATACTTTTGTTCAAAAACTTTGACCGTACTGTTACCTTTCTTCAAACACTGAAGACATGAGAGATTTTAAGACATGAAATTGTGAGTTTAGATAACGGGCTCCGCGTCTTCTTCAGTTATTTGCTAAGAATTTAAGAAAAATCAATCGATGATCTTTTTCTGCAAACAAAAGAGAACTATCAAAATGTTCCTACTTTACTGAAACGTGTTGCCCTCTGATCCTGTCTGCTCTCACTTTCCTCCCGAGTCAAATCAAGGTAGGCTAGAACCTTGAGCACATGAGCGCGGCAGACACCTACACAAACAAAAATTGTGCCGATGATGGTGCTCCCCCAAAGTTTTTTCCTTCGTGTGAGTCAATTGTATACAAATAAAAGTTGCACTTTTAAAAATTGGAAATTTATATGAGAGGGAATTGTTCAAAATGGTAATCATGTTCACATAGATTGAAAAAAAAGTTATTTGTGGTGAAAATAAATAAAAGAATAATACGGTAATTGAGATCAGTCGCTATCGCTGTCAGAAACCGGCGGTCTTTTTCTTGTTGGCGTGTCTTCATCTGATGAATCGTCAGAGCTGTTTCTTTGCTTTCGTCGCTTCTGATTATCGGAGTCATCACTACTTTGAGCTCCAGAGCTATCTCCTGAAAATACGAATAAGCAATCAGATATCGGAAATCGAATTATATAGTTTTTGTTAAGAATATACATCATCACATACTATTTTCTTCTTCCTCTTGTACTCTTTCTAGCATCTCCTGTTTTCGAGTTTTTGGTTGCTCATAAAGCTCAGCAGTTCGCTTGTCCATCTCAGCCTTCTCCTCTTCATTGAACTCCCGATAGGTTACCATCATCTTGGACTTCCTGCTCATATACATCTTCCTTCTTCGTGTCATTTTCACATTACTGTCTATCTCATCGTACTGGAAGATACCGTCTCGATAGTAAAAAACGAAGGCATCACGATCTCTCGGTGGAACTTGTTCCATTTTCCAGTCATACTCACGACTCAGCAGAAATTCGTACTTCCTATCTGGATCGTATGGGCGTTCCAATTCAAGATCATCCATATAATTTGTGAGACACTCAATAGTCGGGACGAAGACCGCAGCGAACTGTTTATCGTCGACGTTCATTGCTTTAATAATACTGCTTTCTTGAGCTTGTTTCTTCTCTTCTTCAGGAATATCGGATGTTATAGTATCTCCATCAAATTGAACATGAGTGAATAGATACTGCCAGTGTTTGAAATCAGGGAAGATGAAGCACTCTTCAACTGGTTTCATGCCCTTCTTCGTGTGATGCTCTTTAACTGGTTTACGAACCTGAAAAACGAACGATTGCTGAAACTTTCCTACAGTCGCAATAACTGCTTTTAATGATTGTTCGGATTTACGAAAACATGTTTTGTTAAGTAAAACTTTAAAATTTTGAGCGTTTCAGAAAACGAAATAGTTAAATCTACACATTCTCATCGTCTACAAAATTAAGATCGTAATCCACTTACATCTTCAAATGTCTTATTAATTGCATCAATTTGGCTCTGTTTATCACGATACATATCTTCAACTTGTTGATTCTTCTTCAGGTTGTATCCAAGTTTGGTTTCCTGTCTGTCAGCAGTGATACCAAATCTGTTGAACTCGGTAGAAATATATTCAGTCTTTCTCATCCATGGAACGAGCTTGGAATGTTGTGCAGATCTCTTCATACTCATCTTCGTCGCACTTTCATCTTCCAGTAAAATCTGATCTTTTTCGTCCATTTCCTGTGAAAATAATAAGATTGGTGATTAGATTATGCATTTTCTTCTTACAATGGGATTCTTGTCTTCGTCGTATTTTTGCAAATCGATCAAATCGACATTCAAACCCATGTCATCGTCACAAATAACGGCGTGCTTGAAATCCCGATCAATACTGCACTGCTTGTATTCAACGAATCTAAAAATCACAATTTTATACTAAATATCATTCATGAAAGAAATGATACCTGCTGAGTGGAACAAAAGGGCATGGCATGAACTTTGCGTCGAATGGAACGTCCGGAACATTATTCGTGAATCGTGGCTTTAACATAAAATCTACCTTCCTTCTGGAAACCTAGTTTTAGCTTTTTTGAATTAAGGCATACTACTTACGGTGGTTCAATGCGTTTTCCGTCTGACGAACTTTGTGACATTTTTGACAAGGTAATATTTGATAAAAAGTGAAGAAAATACAAACAAAATTCTCGGAAAATAGTAGATTCGGTAAAAAATCCGAATAAATTCAAAAATAAAAAAACGACTTTTGCGCAAGCACGGCTGGTGTGCCATCCATCGTTCTGTTTACACATTACCGGTTTCGCGCGGGTTTTCAAAACACTATTTTTCTGAACAACCCCAGTTCTTCAAAAACTACTTTGTTGAATGCACTAATCTCAAGGAGATATCAACATGTTTACTCAAAATGATGTCTTTATTTAGATTTTAGGTAAGAATTCCATCATTTATATGGTAATACTGTAGCAGGGATAATGCAGTGAAAATAACAGTAACCAATAACGGAGCTATTATATAATACATCCCGCCATCCATCTGGAAAAGGAATTCATATTTGTGAATAGAAAAAAAGACATTTGAAAACTTACGTGATCGTTAAATTTTCCCTCTCTCTCGCTTCTAACAAAACTAACTGTATTCTCGAGTAAAGCAGTCATTTCTTCATTTTCTCCAAAAAAGACATCCCAAAGCCACGATGACAAAAGTTGTTCCGAATTCTTCTCACAACACAATGTTCCTTTGTACATTGTCTCGTTATAGTGATGCAAGCATCTATCAACACCTTTTTTCTGACACAATCGGCGAAACTGAGATTCGGTCAAATTGAAAGGCTTCAGAATATTCTTTGAGGCACATCCAGATGCGAACAAGAATTCAAAGTGTTCATCCCGGACTATTTCAGTGAGATATATTTGTTGAAAACAAACATTTAAAGTCATATTGCAAGTCTCGTAATGAATCGATCGTAACTCTTTCAGTCGTGTTCGGGATAATTCTGGGCAGGTTACCTGAAAGTTTCCAAAAACTACCGTAGCCTTCCATCTCTTGTTTGACCCATATCACTCACATTTTTATCAGTTTTCGGTTTTGCATTGATTAGGACTACTTGCAGAAATGTTATTAGTAACATAATCGAAAGTATCATTGTTTCTTGTCGTTTTTATTCGTTTATGAAGACATTCGAAATAAATTTTTATTTTTCCCTTCTCCGATATAAACACGAAGCGACAACTCATCATTCCCATTGACAAATTGAAAGGCCACGCTGTTTATTTTATTGTTTCTCCAAACAATTTGGTTGATAAGAAAACATTTCATTGATCGATTTTCGCCTTTCATATTTATTAACCAATTTTTATTTAGAAGATGTCTCCAAAATCTGTGGTGATCACTGGATCAAACCGAGGTCTGGGATTTGGTCTTGTTCAACAATTCTTGAAAGATCCGAATGTGGAACATGTGATTGCAACTGCGAGAAATGTGGAGAATGCAACGGTTTGTTTTGAAAAATATATGTTTGATGTTAGTGATGCTAACTTGATTTTGAAAAAGGAGGTACTTGGGATTAAAAGCAGTTGTATGAATGTCAGTGAATTGAGAAAAAACTGTGAAACTTTCCAAAAAGAATATCATTCCAAATCATAGGCCCTCAAATCGATCTCGGATCCTCGTCTTCACATTCTTCAACTCTCCTTGGGATGTGATGATTCAATCAATTCATTTGCACAAAAAGTGTCTGAAATCGTTGGAGAATCTGGGCTGACTCTTCTAATAAATAATGCTGCTGTTATGCTTCCTTATGTGACTAAACAGGAACCAGACCGTAAAATTGTCAACGATCTGTTTGAAAGTAATACAATTGGTCCTATGATTCTCACCCAAAAACTCATTCCTTTAATTATAAAAGCTTCGAATCGCGAAGAAGGTTCAAATTTATCAATATCCCGTGCAGCAATCATCAATATAGCTTCTGAGTTTTTGGGATCCATTTCCCAAAACACTTCTGGATCAGGTGAATATAAAGCGATGGCTTATCGAATGACCAAGTGTGCAGTGAATCAATTCACTAAAACTCTTTCAATCGATTTGAAGGAGGATCATATTCTGACTGCTGGCATATGCCCAGGTAAAGTACAGACAGATATGAGCAAAGGAAAAGGAGAATTCACTGTGAGTTTAAAAATGAAGAACAAAAAAGAGAATAGTTTTCAGGTGGAAGAAGCTTCGGCGCAGCTTGTTGAAACATTCAAAAAACTTGGAGAGCAGCAGAATGGAGGATATTTCCGCAAAGATCTTTCTGTTATTCCGTATTGATTTCTAACTGAGAAGGATAAACTTTTTTGCAGTCTGTTTTTTGTTCTCCACAAACCAGTAGTATTCTGTCAAAGTGTTTGTTTAGATTTTCATTTTTGCTTCTATTAAAAACTGATAACGTTGCATTCAAACATTTTGAATAGATAAGATAAAATGAGTATTACGCCGTTATAAACCAAAAAATGGTCATACTTTTCTATGACGTTGCAGAATTCCGTGGATATTGAAACACTATTTTTTGTAATCATCTGTACATCTTTCTGGAATCCCCAACTCCAAAATTTTGTGACAATTCGCGTTTTGTGACTACAAGTCAACTACAATGTGCCCATATTTCCTGCGTCTTCTGTGTTGTTTGTTCTCTTCATTCCTATCTCTTTCTCCAATGTCATCATTTCTTGGGGAAGACACTTTCTCTCCCACTTTTCGACCCTTGGTCATTGAAAATATCTTGTATATAAAGAGTCAAAGTGATCATAAGGGAAAGTATTTTCCAATTCCATATTCTCTTTATTGAAGCAAAATGTCGC
This sequence comes from Caenorhabditis brenneri, assembly GCA_000143925.2. Taxonomy (NCBI): domain Eukaryota; kingdom Metazoa; phylum Nematoda; class Chromadorea; order Rhabditida; family Rhabditidae; genus Caenorhabditis; species Caenorhabditis brenneri. Next base: position 53,993 of record GL380156.1, on the reverse strand, counting down.
CAGGAAGTGTCGTCGTTACTGGAGCCAACAGAGGAATTGGACTTGGTCTTGTTCAACAATTGGTCAAGGATAAAAATATCCGTCATATTATTGCAACTGCTAGAGATGTTGAAAAGGCTACTGTAAGTTCTCAAAGTTTTTTAATCTCTCAAAAACATCATATTTATTAGGTTGTAAGGAAAGTCTTGCACCAATGTTAATTTTTTGTTTTAGAAAGTTCTGAAACTTTCCGGAATTTTTCTGAATATTATAATAAGCTAGTATATTGTAGAAACTTTCATCTATGAAATTTATATGCGCGCAGCTCTTTCCACTAGACAAGTATGGCAGCTCTAAGCGAAGAGCAATTTCGAGGCATTGTCTACTACGCGTTTCTCCAAGACCGTAGTGTCGCCGAAGCAACTGCCAATATTCACGTTGCGTTCAAGGAAGATCTACTAAGTATAAGGACAATCAATCGATTTTTCAAACGTTTCCAGTCTGGAGATATTTTGTTTGAAAATCAACCTTGTTCTGAACACTCATCTGATCTGAATGATGATGATATCCGTGAAGCCCTCAAATGCAATCCGGACGCCAGCACACGTGAATTTTCAATGGAGCTTGCCTATTGCCAAACCACCATTGTTCGACATCTGGAGGCTCTTCGTTACAGAAAAGTTGTGTCGACATTGATTCCTCACGAACTTCACTCTTGTCAGTTAACAGCAAGGGTAAATGCCGTTTAGTCTTTGCTTTTCCGTCTACGCAGGAAGGATTTTTTCTGGCATCTCGCTAATGGTAATAAAAGCTGAATTCCGTACGTTCATCGTGCAAAAAAAATTTTGACTCCCTCGCGGAAAACCATCACCAAAAGAGCCAAAGCCGAATCTTCCCGAAAAGGAAGTATTGTTACGTTGTTGGTGGGTCATGAAATTAATGTTCTACTGGGAACTGCTGTCATAGTGTCATACGGTTACTGCTCAAGTATATACATTTCAACTTCCGAAATTGGTCAAAGAAATTGGTGAGAAAGGCGGAAAAAATTTTTAAAACTGTATTCTTGGTGCAAAACTTTCCTTACAACCTAATATTTCATTTCATCTCGATTTGTTACATAAACAATTACTATTTATAGGATCTCAAAGCCATCCAAGACCCACGACTTCATATTCTTCCATTAACTGTTACTTGTGATAAATCTATAGATACATTTGTCTCCAAAGTCACTGATATCGTTGGATCAGACGGATTAAATCTTCTTGTTAATAATGCTGGAATCGCAGTCAAATATCCAACTGCAGTAAGTTTTTCGCACCACCTTTTTGAAAAATAATTTGTTTTTACAGGAACCAAACCGCGCCAAACTCACTGAGCAGCTTGATGTGAACACAGTCAGTGTTGTTATTGTCACTCAAAAGTTCCTTCCACTCCTCCAAAAAGCCGCTTCCAAAGTGTCTGGAGACAATCTTTCCGTCTCTCGTGCCGCAGTGGTGACCATTTCATCAGGATTAGGATCCATCACTGAAAACACAACTGGATCCGGACCATGGGCTGGACTCGCCTACAGAATGAGCAAGTCAGCCGTTAACCAATTCGCTAAAACGTTGTCCATCGATTTGAAAGATGATCACATTCTCGCTGTCAACTTCTGCCCAGGATGGGTTCAAACAGATATGGGTGGACCACAAGCTGCACTTACTGTAAGATTACTTTTCTTCAGTTCTGAAAGAATTCAATTCATTTTCAGGTAGACCAATCAACTACAGAGTTGGTCTCCAGCTTCAACAAGTTGGACAATTCTCACAACGGAGGTTATTTCCAGAGAAACCTTACTCCATTCCAATTTTAAACGAAAAAAACTTTTGTAAATTGTTGTATTTCTACTTGTAAAAATCGTATTTGAATTTTTTTTTTCTGATTATGAAATGAAGTTGCATGTTCAAGAACTGAACAGATTTGTATATGATTGTATGAGCTTAATATGAGAGTAACATCGAATTGTTTCTACGACAATTGGATTGGTTAAAAACTCGAGCTATGTAAAACTTGTCTTGACTTCTCTGTTTTCATTAGAATCTAATGGACATCGGATGTTCCTGGTGACAAATAATTACATAAACGTCTCACAGACAGATGTAAAAAGGTATCAGGATAGTCGTTTAAGGTGGAATTGTTCATCAGCAAGATGCCAGAAAAACTACATTATCGATTCACTCCTTCCCTTACACGACTTCTTTTTCTCACAAACTCTAATTTTTCTGTTTTTGTGTCCTTCTACCTTTTTGGGACTGCAAATAGAGTAGTCTATGCTCAAGCTCTCCTGTGTCTCCTCTATATAAATATAAATAAAATTGTTTCCTTAATCCCAGCTCAAAGCCTTGTTTTTTCTTCATTTTCATTCAACTTTTTTAAAAACGTATTGTAATTTTAGAGCGTCATTAACGTATGTAGAGGTTATGAATTTATTTCCAGAAGTCTCTATCACATTGTTCAAGAAATGCCTCCAGGAAGTGTTGTTGTCACTGGAGCCAACAAGGGAATCGGACTTGGTCTTGTTCAACAATTGGTCAAGGATAAAAACATCTTTGCAACTGCTAGAGATGTTGAAAAGGCAAATGTATGTTTGAAGTATATCTTTTAATAGATAATACTTCTTGTTTCAAATTCCTTCAATGTATTTACCTAAAGATATATTCAGGATCTCAAATCTATCCAAAACGAACGTCTCCACATTCTTCCATTGATTGTTACTTGTGATGAATCGATTGACATCTTTGTTTCTGAAGTAACAGGAATCGTAGGATATTCTGGTTTAAATTTTTTGATTAACAATGCTGGAGTCGCTATAAAATACAAGATAACATCGGTAACCTATCAGTTCTGTTTCTTCATAAACTGTTCCGTGTTAGAGGATCCCGACCGATCCAAACTCGCCGAACAATTCGATGTGAATACTATCAGTGTCGTTATTTTAACACAGAAATTGCTTCCACTTCTTCGAAAAGCAGCTTCCAAAGAATCGGGTGATCAACTTTCTGTCTCCCGTTCTGCAGTTATTAATATCTCTTCTGGACAAGGATCAATATCTAATAATATGAATGGATCCGGTTCATTTGAGAATCTTGCTTATAGAATGAGCAAGTCTGCAATCAACATGTTCACAAAAACGATTTCAGTCGATATGAGAAATGAAAATATTCCATCGGTTAGTCTCTGTCCAGGATCGGTTAAAACTGATTTGGGAGGGAAAAATGGTTCTTTTACAGTAGGTTATTTTTTCATCTTTAACCTTTTTTTCAAAGAATTTTGTTTCAGATTGAACAGGCCACTTCTGAAATGGTGGCCCGGTTTGTACAAACTGGGAGCTTCTCATAATGGAGGATACTTTCAGAAGAATCTTGATCCTGTTCAATATTGAATTGTTTTTATCGAAACTTCAAAAGCAAAAATTAACATGCAACATTATTTTATTGAAATCAGAATTGTTACTATTCACAACATGATTGAAAAACAAAAACTGGAAAAGTAAAGTCATAAACGATGTGGTATATGAGAATGATACTTTTGTGGAATGAAGGCATTTAAAATAGAAATAAAGAAATGTAGTAAAGAATGAAGTTTTTCTGGAGAGCACTTTAGACCCGTTTCGCAGCAATTGAGTGTGGTACAGCTGGTTCGTTTTCTCTGAAAACATTAATATACCGGTGAATTGAAAAATTCTTAAACTCACTTGGCAGCCGCTGCTTCGGCTTCCTTCTTTTTCGCCATCTGAACTTTGCGTACTTCATAGAATTCAGCACAACTTTTCGTTCGCAGACGAGCTGTTGATCGTATCACTGGCAGTTTACAGGCATATGTCTCTCCTTCTTGTGTTATCTTCTTTGTGTATTCGGATGCTTCTTCGTACCATGGAGAAATGATTTCACGAATTTCAATTGGAACATCGGCGAGAGTTGGATATTTATTGCATTGCATCATAACATCATGGAACAGATCAGAGAGATCTTCAATGTGCATTGAAGATGAAGTTGATGATGATGCACTGCTAGTCGATGGGGAAACATGACCGGAAGAGTTTTTCTGAAAATAGAATGGTGTATTAGTTGGATTTTTCAAAACAAAACTAACCGTATTCTTCTTCAAAATGACCTCATCGAAAAGTCTCTCATCATAATCATCACTTCCTAGATCCTCCATCACTGGACTATACATTCCAAATGAACCATTTCTTGGGAAAACTCGAATGAAATCTCCACGTCTACCTTCTTCTAGCTCCACTTTCCTCACAATTTGTTCGAACTTCTTCTCATTGTTTGGAATGATAGATGCTGCGCCACTGACAATCTTTTTATTGAGAACACTTCGTTTCAAACCAACGGGTCTTCGTTTGAGTGTCTTTGCACATTGTGGATCCAGTTCCACCTCATCAGGATCTGAACTTTCAGTATCTTGGGCAGAGTTCATTGACTTTTTGAGGGCAGGAGTGACACTGTCAATAATCTTTTTGTCGAGAAGTGGGATACAGGCAAGGTTGAGGAGATCAGCAATGAGACGAGTTTTCAAAAGAGAATCAAGAGGTGCATCACAAGCAAGACTCGGTGATAAGTTGACTTCCAGGAGCCATGGTTTGAGAGCCTGATCGACGAGAACATCGAAACCGAATAATTCAAAATTGGTGGAAGCAAATCGGAGTGTAGTTCTGCTGGCGGTTGCAACTGAATTTTGAATGGAGAGAAGACTTTTCACAATAAGGTCTTCGATTCGGAGCATCAGCACTGAAAGTTGATGAATCATTGTTTTATTTTCAACAAATATAACTTACATTTTGCATCTTTTCCTTCATTTTCAACGTATCTGAGAAGAGCTCCGAGTGTCCATTTGTGCCCAAGATCTTCGGAAGACATACTCTCATTACGTACAAAAGATGTCGAGTTTTTGTTAATACTGTAGTTGGTAAGATGGACGAACTCATTACTTTCGGATGATGATGCTGATGTGTCGTATGGTTGAGAAGCCAATCGAGCAAGTCCTTCTGAATAAACGTAGCAAACTAATGGATAAAAGGATGTGACGGCAACGTATATGCGGAGATCGAACTTGTGATTGTTGACTAAATATGGATCCTTCAAATATCGGGATACAAGAAGAGGTCCTTCCGCTGGGATATCAACCATCTGAAAACGTTAATTCTACGATTCTCTTCAAATATATTGATATGCATGAAACTTACGCTGTTAGCGAAAAATATTCCTTTTCCTTGTCTTGAATTGGTCGGTTTTACAATGAATTCTCCTGGGAAGCACAACTCGCCACCAGCTTCTTTAATCTCTCTGGTAACTCTCTCAAACGCCAGTTCCATGTTTTTGTTTTCACGGGGAGTTACATAGAATTCTGGGATCTATAAAACCATATATGAATTTCGGATATACGATTCGTGAAAACTTACGAAATCGAAAGCCTCTCCAAAAATAGACTTCGATCTTGCGATATTTTCATAAAGTCTGTCCTTCTTTGTAATTTCTGTTGATCTTGGAAACTGATTGAGTCTCTGCCAAGGCATCAATTCTCTCATTTTTATACTTTTCACAGGAGCTCCCATCCAAATGATGTTGACTGTTGGATTTTTATTTGAGCACTGCATGAATCCATGGCTATGACACATAGTCCGAATGAGACGAGAATCACTGCGCATCATTTTGAAAGTGAGTCGGAGACGCTCACCAAGCCATGTGTATTTTTCAGATGCTTTCGAGTCGCAGGAAATGTGTGTCAAAGCATCAGAAGAGAAGAGCATGTAATCGGAGTTACGAACTTTTTTTGTCCGTGACACCAAGTAATCCCCAACGTCGTTTTCTTCTACAGCTTGAGATTGCGGGCTGAAAATGAAAACGGTTTTTAAAGTTTTGGTTGAAATGTTCTACCATGAAGCCAGTTCCTCCACTGGTCTAATTGGAGCCATGATGTTGATGACTTCCAAATCGGCGCAGTATTGCTCTAGGAAGTTGTCCGGAAGGAGTTTGAGCTTCTTACAATATAGCCTTCTCCGTTTCCGAGGTCGGTTAGTGAACGGATCGCAGAGGTTTCTGGAATCAGAGAACTGATAAATTTGAATTATGGAACACTCAAGAAACGAGAATGCGGGTCCTACCTCGACACATTTTTGGGCTTCATTGCGGTTTTTAGGAGAATAAATGAAATATAGAATCGTATCGACTATCATTTTTGCCAGACAAATTGACCTATAGGCCCAAAATGGTCGAGATAGAACGAAAAAATAAGAGTAAATTAGAGAAATTAATTTTTTGATAAAAGGAAAAACGGATAGCGAAAGATGACAGCAAGAAATTTGTCTGTGATTGCTCAAGGTCACATAGAAAATGAGAGGAAGATGTGGGTAAACGATAGTGGGGCATTTCAAACAGTGGGCCAGAGTACATGAGTACTATTACGCCTCTCAGGGTATTGGGAGGCAACACTTTAGATCCAAATGGAGTAAAATTAATCGATAATTACCGGGAGTACGTGTACACGGTGAGAAAGAAATAAGTTTAGTGTCTGACAGGAATATGCTGAGATATGATTAGAGAAATTGTTGTGAATCAGAGAATCGGATGCTTTGAATCAAGAATACAAAGAATAAGCAAAAAGGAGGGGATACGCGAGGGTTCACGAAGAAAGAATCAGACAGATGTTACACACGCCTGCTGTGCTCCCCCGCACTCTGCAGCCTCTTTTTTGACAAGATTAGAGTGCACATTGGAACGGGTATACGAAGGAGAAAAGGAAGAAAATGACTGAAAAGGAGATTATGAAGGGATTTAAACAATGAAAAGTAGCCAAAAAAGAACCGAAAAACGGAAAAGATAGACACTTTGGTTATGCAAACCGTTCTGTTGATAAGTAGTCGGAAATGATATTATAGATAATTTATGCAAAGTGAAATGTAAAAACGGCGAGAAAAATTGCTGATATTGAAGACTCGAATCACAATCATTATGACAAGAAACTGATGGAAAGGAAGCAAATAAAAAAAAAAAAAGAGCAACGCATGCACTTCTCTTTTGACTGTACAAACATTGAAGGTTAAAAAAAAGATGGGAGAATCATGAGGATACTCCGGGAACCAATTGAAAAATATTCGGAAACATGTGCTTAATCGCATCATATATAGTCTTCGATAAGCCAGACGGGAGAACGAAGTGTACGTTGTAGTGCGGTAGAGATTCTACATCCATTCCGCTGCATACCTACAAAAGTTGACATTAACAAGATTGATTTAGAGTAATGAAAAAAATTTCGAAATTGAATTGCTCTTATTATGAAACATTTTAATGTTGACATCACGTAGGCGGTTGAGCTTCATTTACTTACCTCCATCAAATATCCTTTGACACACTTGAACAGCATTTCCGCTCGCTTCAGACACCACGCAATGGTTGTGCTCTGAAAAAAAAGAAAATAATTCTCTCATTTTTATTGTCTCTATGTCTCCAACATTTCACGGAGTCTCTAAACTCACCTCATCCGGCCTATCAATCAAAAGGAGCGGAATATGAATTGTGCTTGTGTTGTATCGCGCCGCTGTTCTTATTATGTTACGAATGCCGGCGAGGCATGGATGACGACTATTGATTTCAACCGATTGAAGAGTCTCGTCAACGACCAAATGATAAACAATTTGAACTTTATGCAAGTTTGAATGCCTAGTGATGTAGACGTCACCAATAGTACAAGTAGGATCTTGACGAAGCGCACTTGAAGGAATTGGCTGTTCTGGAGGAGCTTTGCCTTCAGATACGTATCTGGCAGCTTCTTCATCAATTTGGTCAGCTCGCCAGTTGTTTCGTGCACGATTCTGAAAAAAATTGAGATTTTAAAGTGACATTGAAACACTTCTTACTGCAATAGCCACTTTCTTCAGTTGATCTCCAAGACTATCGAAATGTAACTCTGTTGACTGCTCGCAAATTTTGAAGAAGTCGGACGATGAATTTATATGCGTCATTGGATCACGTGGAACCAATAGAGTTGTACCACTCAAGTTTCTGCTGAACAGTTTCGTCGCCATTTCCAGCCTACTTGAGGTCGTCCAGTCACCTTCCAGAGTCTGACATAAATCAGTTAGTCGATCCACAGTGACCAGACACACATTGTGCATTGATTTGAGTTGGGATCCTATAGCTTTCAAGAGGTTTTTGCAAAATAATATATTTTCTGGGTAGACTTTATATTCAGAAACTGATATGACATTCTGCTTGGCTCAAAGAACAACAAAACTCAATATCTCTTGTTTACGAAAACATCTTATTTATTTTATTTACATTCACACATACACATCTGCTGAGTATTCGAGTGAGAATATACTGGGTTTCTACGCGAGTGTGAAGCGAAAAAAGATGAAAGTCACCGGGATTTCACTTTAATACTTTTTCTTTTCCTATATCTCTTTGCTTTGAGAACCACTTCGTCTCTGATTACAAGGAAATTGAGAGTAGATGTCAGCTGTTCAGTAGGTTCATGATGTCAAGAGATCATGCGTGTGCATGTGTGAAAAAATGGGAGAAGAAAGAAGGATAACCCACCAACATAAATCGTGAAACTCTCGTTAACCCCCTCAGCATGGTCGCCAGATGTTGTTGCTATGGGTCGAGGAATCGCTTGTTCGTCGAGTACAACATCGTCAAGTAATGCTGCAGGGATGCTTCCCCTAGTATGGAGAGAGTCGACTGCTTTTCGATATTTCGCTTTTTGAGAATCAGAAAGATCTGCGACTTGGAAGGAATATGTCGTGTGAACCTGGAAACAGTTTATCGGGGCAATTATGTTTTTAGCGAATATAATATTTTTTATGTAATAAAAAGGTGTCTTACTTGACGAAGTTTCTCATTCAGCATGCTGATTTTATGTGGATGCATATCCGGATCACCTGTTTCTGCGACGAGCTTTTCACATTGTTTCGACAGCTGATCAACTTCCCAATTTCTTGCACGAATCATATCTGTCATCTGTTTTTTCATAAAAACTTCCATTCGCATCAAAGTGAGCAGATTCTCACTGGAACTTTGCTCGACTACAAAAGTGAACTTCTCTTCGAAAGGAACTGTTGGCTTCCTACGCGGTTCAAGAAGCCTCCTGTTACGTGATGGTTGAAACTGAAAAGTGAGAAGATTTATTCGGGATAGGAAAATGTTTTCTAACCAGTGGCATACCCATTTCCTGTTTCTTTTTTAACGCAGCCTCCGTGATCATGTCAGTTTGTCGATTTTGATATTTGACGGTCTCGTTGTAAATGAACTTCCTCAAAGATTCTTTCGCATCTAGAAAATCAGAATAAGACGACATTCAGATGTTCAACTCACCTTCATAATCCAAAAACTTCCCAGAGGGTTGTGCTCTTAATTTTCCTAGATAATCTTCCAGATAGGTGTATTCGGGAAGAGGGATGGGTACATTTATCCTGATCTCCTGAAACCATGCCTGGTCTAAAAAATTTCAGAAAGCCACACTTACTTTCTCACTGCAGTATTCTGGGGCGTTAATGACAAACTCGCAAATTGTCGCCGTCAATTCATTTGGGCCTTCTTCGTTGCATCTTGCAACTTCTGGCATTTTGTTGAAGAGAGTTAAACTTCGATGATGGTGTATGACTTTTTGAAGAACTGTGATATTATAATTGTTTGGAGAATATAAGCATCCCTGTTGTGTATAGATTTATATTTGAAAATTGAGAACGGAAAATTAAAATAAATAAACTGTGCAATATGTCGTCATTGTGTCGGCTGCACACTGCGACGGCAGAATGCAGATGAAGAACATTTTTCCTTTTGCATTATAATGTATTATTGAGAAAGCGAATCAGACAAGGACTTTTGAAAGGAATGATGCAGAAATTTTAAAAATAGTTAACCTGTAGAAGTATAAATGCCCAAAAAACAAAAAGTTGAAGATGAAATAGGTATGGTTTTAGAAATATTAATACAGAATGTTCTGCAGAATTTGTTAAAAGACATTGGTTTTTGAGTTTTGTTCTCGCACATCTTCAATACAATGACAATCTTCAAAAAAAACAGAACCCAATAAAAAACTTCGACTATTAATACAAGACCTACTTTTTCGAGAATGAAGCAAGCATCTAACACCTTACTTTTCAAAGAGGCTTTTCACCATCATAAACAGGAGGGTTTCCAGGAAATGCAGGTTGACTAGAAAGTGGTTTTGCAATACTAGAGTTATTGTAAAATAGACGACTGAAACCACGAAAACATCTCAAACAACGGCTGAAAAAGATTAAAAAAAAACTTGAAACGGCAGAAAATTGTTTTCCAGATGAGTTCCACTAGGACTAACAACACGGTAATCTGTTGCAGCAGCTACTAGAACCTTGACTTGAACAACGATACAAGAAATAAAGCAAAGATTTTCTGATTATCATAATTTTACATCTGGATGCCGCTTTCTCATCCGATACAAGATAGGAGATACTCCATATTCTGATCGGAAGTCTATTGTATCATAATGAAGATCCTGAAATCTTTTTCACTTTCTCACAGATGTTCAAAGGTCTTCCAAGTAAATACAATCAATTCGGAACATCTTTCGTCATCACTTATACAAGAAGCCGTCGTCATTGATAAACATAGCGGAAGAGAGTGAAGAAAAGAAAGAAGAGAACCAGTTCGTGACCGATGGCAAGCCTTCTTCTTTTTCTTCGTCTTTTCATGGGAAAGACCTCACTTTCTGATCACTTTTTAGCGCGCACTTCGCAACTTCTCACTTTAAGTTTAGAACTCATAACATGTTATTCTTCGTTTACTCAAATTTTGACTAACTATCCCAATTCAGATGATCACAACTGCAAGGTTGCTATGTTCAGTGATATTTCTCACTTTTGTCATTGCTAGATATTAAGATAGTAAGAATTTTATTTTAATATTGAAAATTCAATACTCCGGGGAGTTTGTTTCAGAATATGATAGATCAAAGATGCCATGGGATTTGAGGCCCATCGATCGCTTCATTGGATTGTGGTCGTTGACGGTAAGTTTTTTCCATTTCTTGACAGAAATTAACTTCCCTCTTTTCTTCTCTGTGACTCTCTTATCAATCTAAAACTATCTTTCCATCGTCGGGTTTCTTAGTTTTTTGCATTACAATTCCACCATCAAACAGTACTTTCTGTCGTTTGTAAAACACTAAAAAGGTTTTGATTGTTTGATTAAAAACGAAACGAGAACAAAAATGATTTGACAGGGGTCGAATGGTCGTCAAAGGGATTTGCCACCTCCATCCCAAATTGATTATGCAATCAATCCAATTCCGAAGTTCGGAGCAAGA
>GL380156.1:18068-42667 GCA_000143925.2 Caenorhabditis brenneri | reverse complement strand
TTCCTAGATAATCTTCCCAGATAGGTGTATTCGGGAAGAGGGATGGGTACATTTATCCTGATCTCCTGAAACCATGCCTGGTCTAAAAAATTTCAGAAAGCCACACTTACTTTCTCACTGCAGTATTCTGGGGCGTTAATGACAAACTCGCAAATTGTCGCCGTCAATTCATTTGGGCCTTCTTCGTTGCATCTTGCAACTTCTGGCATTTTGTTGAAGAGAGTTAAGCTTCGATGATGGTGTATGACTTTTTGAAGAACTGTGATATTATAATTGTTTGGAGAATATAAGCATCCCTGTTGTGTATAGATTTATATTTGAAAATTGAGAACGGAAAATTAAAATAAATAAACTGTGCAATATGTCGTCATTGTGTCGGCTGCACACTGCGACGGCAGAATGCAGATGAAGAACATTTTTCCTTTTGCATTATAATGTATTATTGAGAAAGCGAATCAGACAAGGACTTTTGAAAGGAATGATGCAGAAATTTTAAAAATAGTTAACCTGTAGAAGTATAAATGCCCAAAAAAGAAAAAGTTGAAGATGAAATAGGTATGGTTTTAGAAATATTAATACAGAATGTTCTGCAGAATTTGTTAAAAGACATTGGTTTTTGAGTTTTGTTCTCGCACATCTTCAATACAATGACAATCTTCAAAAAAAACAGAACCCAATAAAAAACTTCGACTATTAATACAAGACCTACTTTTTCGAGAATGAAGCAATCATCTAACACCTTACTTTTCAAAGAGGCTTTTCACCGTCATAAACAGGAGGGTTTCCAGGAAACGCAGGTTGACTAGAAAGTGGTTTTGCAATACTAGAGTTATTGTAAAATAGACGACTGAAACCACGAAAACATCTCAAACAACGGCTGAAAAAGAAGAAAAAAACTTGAAACGGCAGAAAATTGTTTTCCAGATGATTTCCACTAGGACTAACAACACGGTAATCTGTTGCAGCAGCTACTAGAACCTTGACTTGAACAACGATACAAGAAATAAAGCAAAGATTTTCTGATTATCATAATTTTACATCTGGCTGCCGCTTTCTCTCATCCGATACAAGATAGGAGATACTCTATATTCTGATCGGAAGTCTATTGTATCATAATGAAGATCCTGAAATCTTTTTCACTTTCTCACAGATGTTCAAAGGTCTTCCAAGTAAATACAATCAATTCGGAACATCTTTCGTCATCACTTATACAAGAAGCCGTCGTCATTGATAAACATAGCGGAAGAGAGTGAAGAAAAGAAAGAAGAGAACCAGTTCGTGACCAATGGCAAGCCTTCTTCTTTTTCTTCGTCTTTTCATGGGAAAGACCTCACTTTCTGATCACTTTTTAGCGCGCACTTCGCAACTTCTCACTTTAAGTTTAGAACTCATAACATGTTATTCTTTGTATCTTTAACTTTGACTAACTATCCCAATTCAGATGATCACAACTGCAAGGTTGCTATGTTCAGTGATATTTCTCACTTTTGTCATTGCTAGATATGAAGATAGTAAGAGTTTTATTTTAACATTGAAAATTCAATACTCCGGGGAGTTTGTTTCAGAATATGATAGATCAAAGATGCCATGGGATTTGAGGCCCATCGATCGCTTCATTGGATTGTGGTCGTTGACGGTAAGTTTTTTCCATTTCTTGACAGAAATTAACTTCCCTCTTTTCTTCTCTGTGACTCTCTTATCAATTAAACTCTATCTTTCCATCGTCGGGTTCTTAGTTTTTTACATTACAATTCCACCATCAAACAGTACTTTCTGTCATTTGTAAAACACTAAAAGGTTTTGATTGTTTGATTAAAAACGAAACGAGAACAAAAATGATTTGACAGGGGTCGAATGGTCGTCAAAGGGACTTGCCACCTCCATCCCAAATTGATTATGCAATCAATCCTATTCCGAAGTTCGGAGCAAGAGCAGTCAATATCACGTGAGCTTTTCATAATAATAAGTTTCAAGGGATTTTCCTGTGTTAAGCCTGTGAGAGTTTTGAATATTTTTTAGTCTTGAAGTCAGTACTATACACAATTAGGGCTACATAACTAAAACTGTTGAAGTTTAAAGCTGGTTCGGTTCCCAAGAGGTTTTGAAAAAGTCTAGCTGTTTCTTGGATGGCTCACTTGCATTTGATTGAATTCCACAATGAAAAACTGAATGTTCTATTTACAAGATTTTTAGTGATCTCTTTTGATTCAGTATGTGTTACTGACATTCTTATTCAGACGATTCCAGTTCAAACACCCTTCTAAACTTTATAAAAACCAAAATTTACGTATTCAGCCACACCTATTTTGACCGCAACAGTGTTGTTCGTCACGACTATGGATTCATGCCAGTTAAGAATGCAACGAGAAGAGATCCACGTGTGCACGTCGCTTACTTGACAACTTCCTCGCAAGGATGGTCAATGATGGAACAAGGGCAAGTTAAGGAAGGAAAGATGACATTCCATTTGAAGCAATTCATGAGAAGAAGCTTTGATGTTGGAAACAACAATAATTTGGAGATCAGAGAGTTCGAGCGACAATTGGAACTTCCAGACTACAACACTATGCTTATGAAGGTGAGCAAATGAAATTAAAAAAAAAATTTTGCAAATAACTAACTTCTAGGTTACTGTGAAAAAAGTTTGTAACATTGGGATGCTCAAGAAATGCATTTATCTCAGCTATCCCTTTTTGATATTCTAGTTAAACATGTTTCGATATTTTTCGCTCGGAATTCATTCTAGACTTTCATGAACGATTTCCAATTTATTTTGAAAACCAACATTTTTCAATTACAGATCCGTGCTGAAACCGCCTACGATACTGAATCCTACACAGCCACCTACAAAAGAGTCTACTGATTTCCCTCGTCTATTCCTCATTCCGATTTCCTAGCTGTGTTTTGCCTTGATATGTAATAAATCCATATCTATATATGAATGCATCCGGTGGTCGTTTGGTCCTAATTGGACACCTACACTCTCTCCCAAAACATTAAATTGAACAGTTTAGTTTAGGTTTCGGAACGGAAAAAGAATAGAAGAGGAAACGATTGGTAGGAAAAAGAGGAGGCATGTGACAGAGAAAAAACTGACACCCACCTTACTTTTTCTGATTTTCCATTCCATCCATATCAGTCTTCACCCAACCCCCACTACTTGTCATTTTATAGGGCCGTTAGTCATATCATACTTTTCCTGTGCCTATTCCCACCACTAAAACTCTTTACGTTTAACCACCAAGTAACAGCTGCTGGCTTTTGTTGATTTCATCTGAAAGACAACAAGATGCAAAAGAGAAAAAAGAATGAACAAGAAATATACTGAATCCTTGAGTTGTACATATATCCGATTACTTTGTAAAGGATATACCCCCCTCTAGGAAAGTATAGATGTTCGAAATTCCGGTTGCTCTTTTTATGTTTGGTGTCATGTCATTCAAGATTTTGCATAGCGATTTGAGATGAGATGACGTTTGCTTTTAAAACCTTATGTGCTCTTTTGGGATTGGCTCCTGAGTAAGTTCAATTTCGGAGAAATATGTACTATATAACCGAGCAATTGAGCACATCCTTATTTTCTGAAACTGATTTCAAATTAACACTCTTCTTTGCTTTTCCATTTTTGTTTATTGCTCTATCACTATCTCTCTAGGTGAAACCAAAGAGGATAATCCTATTTTTGGCGTATTGAAATCATTCTAGAAATCCCCGATTCATAAACTGTTGTTTCTTATTTGAAAATAGCTGCTACAGTAAGTCTAATGAAGATCATTGGTCTCGTATCATTTTTATTATGATAAGAGAATTGAAAGGAGGTGTCACTTTTTAACACCTTCAACGTCTTCTTTCCTACTAAACATCAGTTGTGGTAACCCTATTCTTCATATTTATAAATTCTTTTATATTCTTTCAATTCTTCATCATCTCCTCACATCAACACGCCAACATCAACAGTAGTAGTAGTTGTGAAAAGTGTGTGAAGATGTAGAACACATTGAGGAGAAGGCACACCCAAGAGGCGTGCAAAAAGAAAGAAGATGATGATTGCCAGTTGATTAATTGAATGACGGCATCATCAATAAGAGATGGTCTCGACAATTCGAGACAAGAGACATTGAACCCTTTTCGTTGGTTTCGACGAACACTTCTTTCTATTTCTTTTGGTTACTACTTCCACTAATCAGTCAGTTGTTTGTTATGTTGTCCATCGCAATGAAAGCGAAAAAAGAGAGAGGATGAAAACACGATAGACTTTTTTTCAAAGAAATAGAGAATGGGAGGTTCGTATCTAATTGTGTTAGTTGTACGAGTTTCTAGTTTAGTCAAAAAGATATTTTACCGATAATTTTCACTATTACCGATACTTGATATTGAATCAGACAGAGTTTCTGAAGTTACCGTACAATTTTCCAAGCGTAGTAAAAATTGAAAGAACATGATTCGCAAGTTAATCTGAAGTCTGAAACAACATACCTCCCGCTGGATAGAAATAATTTAGTCTTCCATTGTGCTCTTTATTTTCCTTGTTTAAAGTTTTTGCTCAGCTTAGCTAGTTTCCAGCATCTGTTGGCTTTTCCCCCTGTTTTTTTGAAGCCTGGTACCAAAGTACTATGGTGTTCTATATAGTTTTCTCCCTATTTCAAAGTACTTTCCATCTCATTTTTCTCTTTTTGCACTCTTCCATAAAATCCGCGCTTTTTGGTCGTTCACATCCATAAATCTAAAAGAAACCCAATCCCGAAAACCTTTTCCTCCATCCACTTCTTTGAAATTCCTACCAAAAATTCCCATCGTGGTCCCCTGATTCTTCAATGTTTGCACACATATAGCAGTAGCTCTTTTGAAATACGATCCGCCAAATTTGTTCAGGACACCCCCAGCCGATTCCTGGGTGCCTCTCCCTCTTTCCATATTTTGTTCATTTCCTCAAATTGGTCCAATTTGTTGTACAATGTGTTCAGTTCTTTTCAACTTCATGTTCTTTTTGAACCAAAAACCTTTTTGACAGTTTGAATGAAATTGAATACATGAGAGGAAAACGAGAGAGAAAAGTGGGTGTCACTTTTTAGAACAGGAAGCTTTTGAAAATTCTTACATTCCTTTCGTTTCATCACAGCTCTTTTTTAACTGTTATTTCAGTTTTTTAGAACATTATTTAGAGACTGTTATTGTCGCAAGTTATACATTTTTCATGTCTCGCCATGAAAATTTTTACCATAGTCAGCTGGGTTCTTAAACTAAAACTTCACCTCATTTTTCTTTTTCTCATTTTTGAAATTGTCTATTGAACATGACGTTCTACAGCGGGCGCTATCCTCAAAAAGGTAACGTTTAATGATCTAAAAACAAAGTGTTTGCGTTCAGTATACCTTTTTATTTTTGCCAGAACTTACAAAATCCTCATAGTTAAGATCCTTCACAACCAATCATCTTTTGTTTACTTTTCTAAAAAAAAGTGAACAGCTCTTCCAAATCTTTTACACTTGTAATAATAACGAAGTGCAAGTGAAAGGTATCATTGTACTTCCAATGTTTATCTATGTTTTGAACTCATTTAGCTCACCAGACACCAACTCTTTTTTCTGCCATCTTCATCATTCTTCCTCTCCTCACCTTTAAAATGAGAGGAGTCATCACACAGTTCGTGATCGGTTCTTCAATTATTTGCATATTCATCGGGTGGCGCAGCATGACGGAACGCTCCCGGAGAATGGCTTCGAAACAAGACGGGCGGCATAATGAAAAGCCATAGAAGAGGAGAACAGAGGGACACTGTCGAGCTCCCTCTCTCTGTTTCTCCCACGCTCGCGCGAAAGACAACAAAACGCAAACATTTGGGAAAATGGGAGGAGAAAAATGAGGAGCCGATGGCGATGATCACAGCTGATGAAACTTTTTTCTAGCTTTTTCTGTTTCTTCTTAGCTAATGCTTCTCATTCCATGTGGTCCTTCTCCACCCCCGAATAACTTTTTTGGTGTGAAAGTTTGTTGATTCCTTGAAGCTTTTTTTGAAACATTTGATTCCTGTTTTCTTTTCATCTCATCTCATCTCATCTGTTTCCCTCCATTGTGCAGTAACTTTGCACTAACCTTTTTTCTGTTTGAACAGACTTAGTCATTTCATTTTGAGTCCAATCTTTTTTGGATGGGGTTGGTGCCAGGTGCGCCATCAATTATAACTTCGAATGTGACCTTTTTACTATTCAAATTTCAAACTGATGGTTAAAATGATAATGGATTATTTTTATGATCAGCTAGTTTCATTAAAAAGAAGATTGATTTGATCTAAAAGTTAAATTTCAGTATCAGAGATTGGCAAAGTTCAATGCAAAGTTTTAGAAATGACTGAAGATCAATGCATATCCTGGAGATAGAGATTTGCAGTCCAAAAGTATTCGAGCTGAAAAGTTCTGTGAATTCTCTAAAATAGGAATGAGAAGGGGAGAGAAGAATGTATTCAATTCTACAGTATACCTCATTTCTTTGAATGTTATTCTTCATACTTCCCCATCTGCTTGAAGACAACCACCTGCCTATAGAGGTGTAATTTTGAAATGAAAACATACAAAATGTGTCAAAACATATCCGACCTTGACAGTCTGTCATTCATTATTGTCAAGATAAGTGTAAGCGAATTTTCATTCAATTGATTTTGGTTACATCAAAAAATAAAAATGAACACTCGATTTCCACTGCCTTTTTCACTTGAGGTATCCGAAATGTCTTATCAGATCGTCAGATCGGCGCCAAATAATTGTGAAAGAGAACACTGATGATGCATTGCACTCTTGAGAGCTCACTGACCATTCCATACCGCCCGTTTTCTTCATTTTCTTTTTCGTCCCTTCGTTCCTGCGCATACATTGAAAAAAACAAGAGATAGTTGCTTCATCCGCGCGGGGCGTTGATTCTGCTGTTGCCGCAGAGAGGAATCACATTCCACACAGTCCTTCGTTCCATCTAAATGTATTTATTTGAAAACCAAGACATTGATACATGCTGATGTTCAATCAGTCATTTTCTTTCTCAAAGCAACAGTGTAATTATATGTAATCTCTACACTTTCTAAAAGTTCTAACGTATCTAGTTGTATCAACTTATCAGCTGGTGTTCAAGAGTGTAAACAGTTCGGAATAGAAAAAAGCTAATGACGTGACTCAGGTTTAGGAATGAGCTTTTGCTCTTCGCTCTTCCAAAGGAATTTGAATTTCTTGAAAGTATTTTGGGGTTTCGGAAGAATTCATATGAGAAAAACGACTTCTTCCAATTTTTTATGTAATATAGTGATCATATGTTTCTGAATATTTACATTTAAAATGGTTGTCTTCACGTGATCCTCGGTTTGAATTGAGTAGCTCCCAAGATTAGAGCAATTTTTGAACCTCATATTCTTGACATTTTCCATAAACCGAAAACATCTTTGGTCATAGAAAAACACTTTTATTTGAGAGCAGAATTCAAGAACTACTTCAATTGAAAAAGACCATGAAATCTGAAAATCGTTCCGAAGGAAGCCCAACTATTAAGGTGGTTTTGTGAGGATACGATGCTGCTTTGAACAGTCCAACTTTCCGTGTTTTTCTTTTACATATTCCCAAAGATTATGAAATCTCATCATTGCATTCAAACTTTTGTAACCAATTGCACTTTCTATTTGATACCCTACTCGTGAACTTTACCTTCTTTTTCAAATCGGTCCACCCCTCGATCAAATACTTTTCTCCTCCCACTTCGCCAACTCTTCATCACTCGTTCGGCTCTTACCTTCATCCCCGTTTTTTTTTGTTTCTTTCTGTTTCCTTTTCTTTTCATTTTCTTCCTTTCCGTCACAATTCGACCTTTTTTCTCTTACCTCATTCTTAATCAAATACAGTGCACTAGTTTCGTACTTTTTCAATTTCTCATGCGTGACACCTTATCGATAATAAACGTTCGGGGAAAGAGATGCTACCTGATGATGATGAGAACATTGCTTCTTGACACACACAAACACTACAAACATACTGTCTCTCTTCGAATTTCGTTCACTCTTTTTATTTGCTCGGTATTATTTGGAGGCGGCGTGAAACCGAATTGAATACTGAGAAGCATGAACAAATACAGTTCTCATCATTCCATGATCCTCACTTTTATCGGACGTTATCAGTAAAACTACCAAAAAAGATAATCGATTAATTTCAGCCGCAAATGATCAGATGAGGAAGCGATCAATCCTAATTCCGCTTTTATTCTGTCTTCTAACCCCAATTCTGCTCTACTTACTTGGGTCATATGCACTACGGATTCTTCAAAACTATGAAAAAAGCGAGGAGGAAAAAGTGAGGGGTGAGTGACTTTCAATTCTTTCACTCCTACCTTTTCATGATTCTTAAACCAACATTGTACAATTTCAGAATGGCAAGAGAAACATCAGCCCAAACAAGACGATGATGTGGCACCACCAGACTACATCCCCACAACATCAGCCACAAGAGAAGAATCAGAAGAGATAGAATGGATCACAGCTTCTACAAGGAAAGTTCCAGAGTTTGAAATCATCACTAGCACGACACCGTCGACAACAACAACAACAACCACTGAATTTTCAACAACTGAATCCACAACTTCTGATTCTACAACTTCAACATTTAGCACTACCCTTAGCACTTCTCCTAGCACCTCTTCCAGCACAACAACAACAACACTTCCAATCACTACAACAAGCACACTTCCACCTATAACAAGCACTACTACAAGGATTCGGACATGGACGTATCCTACAAGGTAAGCATGATCATTAAAAAAATGAATGAAAAATTGAATGTTTGAAGAACGTATTGTTAGCACTGACTAGTCATCACAAACTAATTATAAATTATCTAGGATAACCTACATTTTGATAAACTTATCCTAACAAGTGTTTTACTATTTTGGGAGAGTAACCATTCAAAACATTTCAGACGCCCACCAATATATGATCCGAACCGCCACAGATACGGTCAAGACCGTGTCACCCATCATCACCATCATCAGCATCATCATCACGGTCATCATGAGAAAACCACAACCGCACCACCTACTACAACCTCCGCAACTACAACAACTGCACCATCAACTACTGAACCAACTACACGAATTCGAGTGACAACTTCTAGATATCACTCATCTTCCTATCCATCTGTCAGTTCATCTTCTTCAAATTCTATCTATGATCGGATCACAATTCCATCGATCCCAGCTTCGTCCAGCTACCGCAATCCCTATATTCATAAAATCGAGGTAACTTCATCTACCTACCGTGTTCCGGATGTACAACCAACAACAAGTACTCATCGTCATCATCATCACAATCGGACTCATATTGATATTCACTCTCATCATCGTCATCATATACCATATCCACAGTTTCCATACCCAAATTTCCCTAATATTTTGTATCCAACTACTGAAAAAAGTACTACAACAACATCATCAACAACAACAGAAGCTCCTACAGATCCTCCAACAACTACAGTAGAAGAAACAACAGCTACATCACCTAGAAGGCATCATCATGAACATAGCCATCATGGCCATAATCGTCATCATCATAGTTCCACAACAAGACCTACCACTACAACTACTAGAGAATCAGAACTGGATCGTTGGGGATTCGTTGAATCGATTGAAGACTTGAGCTCGGAGGAAGAGAAGTCGTCAACTACTACCACCACAACAACAACGACGACTACCACCACCACTGCAGCAACAACTACAGAAGCTCCGGTCAGACATCCTATTAGACCAGAAGTTCCCCGTCATCGGCAACCGGAGCCAACTCAAGCTCCAATCAAAAGAGTAGAGTAAGTTTTTTTTTTCTTGTTGACATTTACTGAAACGAATTTTACAGACGTGAAGTAACATTAGTTACTGGCTTCTTGGACATTGGTCGTGGTGATTGGGATATGTACAGAAGACCTCTCGAGACATATCATCAATTCATGGAGACTCTTTTGACTCTTGAAAACAATTTCGTTGTGTTCACAGACGATTCAAGCTATGATTTTGTTATCAAGACTAGAACTCGGTTGGGATTGTTGCACAAGACAAAAGTGTACAATATAACTCTGAATGATCTTCCTTTGTATGGATATATTAATGAAGCAAAGAAAATTATCAACGATGAATTGAACAATGCCACTTTCTATAGGTAACCCTTATTATATGAGTTTTACAATTCAAAATCTATGTTTTAGAACGATTGCTGATGTGGATATGAAGACCCATCCGGAATCAATGAGTGCTGAGTATAACATTGTAGTCAACTCAAAAACGTATTTCTTACACAATGTGACAATGGAGAATCCATTCAACTCGGAACACTTTGTTTGGCTAGATGCAGGTTATGGACATGCAAATGAGAACTTTTTCCCGTATAATTATAATTGGAAGCCGGCTCTTCCAGATGGAAAAATTTCTCTGATCAAAGTTACACCGAACTTTGATGATCTATCAACATATGATATCAAAAAATTGTATAGAAAGAATGTTGCATTGATCAGTGGAGGTTTCATTGCTGGTGATAAACAGTGAGTTCAATCTCTAAACACTTACAATTTTGATTCGTTAACTGTTCATTCTTTCAGCTCCATTGGTCAACTCCATTCCATAATCCACCGGAAATTCATTCAGCTGATTTATCAGAATCACGTTGATGACGATCAAACGTTGCTCGTTCTTGCCGTGAATTCGTTCCCTCAACTCTTTCATGTTATTCATGGTGATTGGTTCGATGCCTTCCGTTTGTTTGCTGCTGATCCAGAAGTTCAAATGGGATAATTTCTTGAATATCTTTTCTTTTTTCCTTCAACTGTACCTTTTTCAAACATGACCTTACTCATCTTCTACGCAGATTTTCACTTATTCTTCCATTCTCCTTCCTTCTTCTCACTCGTCCATCAAATGGGTTACACCTACTTCATACAGATAATCATTTCATTTTTTTAAACTGATAACTTCAATGACTTTCTCTCTTTTTATGATTGTGAATTGAAAAACAATCTTGTGATTAAATAAACTCCACTCAAAATACTGAATTAGGAACAAAAGAAGGAAATTTAGGCGTTGTTCATAGCTTCACGGAAGGCTCGAAGTCGTGTTTCAGCAACACGCTTCTTACGAGCAGCGTAGGCAATGACGACCAAACAAGTGATACACGGATAGCTGAAGTATCTGTATTCATAAGTAACGATGTCGAAGACTTACATGAACCAGAAGTACATGTACTTGTTGATAGTACAGCATCCGACTTCACAACATTCCTGATCTCCGTGGCATCCGAAAACAATCTGTCTGGGCCGTGTTCCGTCAGCAAAGACCAACTAAAAAATCAATCATGAAATAGTTTCCAAATGTCAGTCTCCTACGTGTTCAATGTCTTCATGATGCTTGAAAAGCTTGTAGAGGCAAACTTTGGTACGATTTTCAAACTGCTCATAGTAGTCATCCAGGTAGTAATGGTTGTTCTCGAATCTCAAACAATATAGAGTAGAAACATGAATTATTCTCTACGGAAACAAACCTAATTGTAGCGGTTTTGTTGATTGAGTAGACATCGGTGACATTGTTATACATAAAATGACGATTGATTATTAATGGCTCGTGAAGAAAAGTAGCGAACGCATCAAACTCAACATACCCAGCTCTGGAATAAAATAACCCTAAGATTTTCTAAAACTCTCTGTAGATTCACCTCGTATGATCGCAACAACTTTGAGCAAGGACAAGTTTTGTCACGTTGAAAGCCATGAGATAAACAAGTAGAACAGTAATCATGGCGAACCCTGCAACTTCTGAATTCCTAGAATACATTGAAACATGAGTTCGAGGAAAGTATCAATAGCGGGACGTAACGCTGACCAAACACATCCAATTTCAAAAATAAACATCTTATTTTTATTCCGTTAAAATGAAACCAAATAAATTTTGCCGAAATGAGACATGAAAGTTAATTCAAGCCATCTCCTCAGTGGTTTCTACTTCTTCGATAGTCTCCAGTGGATACTGTGGTTGCTCGATTGTAGTGCCTAGTGGTCGGGTGGATGAACTCCCATTTGGATACAGTTCATCGTATTTCGGTGGTGCTTCTCGGTTTACGATTTCACTGAGGACATATTCTTCCATTGGATCACCTCGTTCGTTGTGTTGACACGAGTTGAACATTCCCAAATCTGGGCGTGCTCTATTAATATCTCGTTGGTCATTTGGCTCCCCTGGTAGTTGAGAACAAAAACTGATAATTAGGACTCCAATTCCAGCATATAAAAGTCTGGAAACAATATATTCTCTTATATATATGGATGTCTTCTTACATATAAATTCCAGTTTCGATGACGTTGTTTGTGCAGCATCCCAGGTCGCAGCACTCTTCGAACCATTGACAACCAAATGTGACATTTGATGGACGGTGAGTGCTGTTGTATCTAATCTGAAATGTGATTTTTGAAGGGAAACCTGTCACATCTTCTAAACATCAGAACCTTTCGTAAATCCTTGTTGTATAGACCAATTTGATACAAACATTTCGTTGAGTACTTCGATTCAATCTGATGGTATTCTTCATCCCAGAAATACTCTCTGTTATTAAATCTGAAGCAACACAAATGTGATATTTGCAAGTTCTTCTTGTATTAACTTACATAACTGGTTGTGAAGGATTCTTGATGATCAATTCGTTTTTGAAAGAAACGTTCAAATAACGAGAAGAGTAAGAAGGGCTGAGAAGAGTCATGCCAAAGGAAAGAGAGTTTATGTGATTGATTCTGAAAGAAGAGAACATAAACTTTTGTTTGAAAAGGAAATGAATGAAAAAAGAATTGGTAGGATTTCAGCTATGCATTTAGTAGGAAACTTGAAAGTTGCTTTCAGTTATCGAATGATAGTGAAAAGAGAGCAAATCAAAGCTTCAAGTTTGAAATGTTTGGAGCACCTCATAAAATAAATAAGATTCCACAACTACCATCCAAACTGAATACGGACTCAATTGAAATGAAATGGAGACTAGAAACAGCTGAAATAAAACCGAAGGGTTTCGAAGGTTCTAAAAGTGACTATGTAAAGGTTTCAAATCTGATAAAGTGAACTTACTTGGATTCCGGACATGTACACTTTGAATCTTGACCGTCGACATACGTGGTAGCTATCCCGAGCGACAATAGAAGCAACATCATCTTTGGCTTCAACAACGAAAGAGACCAGGTTTTGGCTACTCGCCGTCGCTGAGACAAAGATGCCATAAAGGGAATGTGCTTCCTTTGAGGACGATGTAAATACTGAAGGATACACTCGGAGTTTTGGAAGTATCTACGGTAGAACAAGAGTAGGAAGGAAAGGATGTGAGGTCAGAAAAGAAAGAACCTGTTAGTAGAATTGAGAGAATTCTCAAAGGAAGGGAGAGGAAGGCTTAGAACTTTTTTGGGCCTCTAGGAACACTTAAATACTCCAAACGACTTCTTTTCTCCCGCGGTTGGAAATTTATGCGAAGTGCATACGGAAGACACGAAAAAGAGCTTCGAATGAGACACAGGCGAAACGAATAAATCTCTTTTCCTTTACGACAAGAAGAGCTCTTCGTATTCCTCGAAAAGGAAAAGAAAAAGAGAGGTAAGTGTGACCGATTTGATTCATTCAAAAAAGGAAGAAAAGGACGTCCAAAAGGATACGAATTGAGCCAATTAGAAAATGCAAATGTATGTATAATCCACGACATTTACTAAATTGAATGAACGCCCAAAAAATAGATTTTGAAGGTTGTGTAGGATTTAGAATTTTGATTCATTTCATATAGTAAAGACATCTAGATTTCCTGGATTACGAGAGGACTCTACAACCTTTCCGGTAGCATTGTCTTGAATTGAAGTAGTCAGAAAAAAACCCAAGAATATCTGAATGAAAAACATCACTTGACAGAATCGTATAGTGGATGATATAGTCAGTATTATCAGCTCGAACACATCTTCTGTTCGTATCCTTGACAACGACTTGCCTTCTAGAAAAAACAATTACCAAGTGGCTGAATATTTTGGTTTCAACAGTAAAAGGAATAACATCCTGCACATTAGGTAGGGTTCTTCTAAAACAGAAGATAATTAGAAAAACTGTTCTGATGGTGATAATTTCAAACAAGAACATCATGGTGTACAATGAATAACAAAAAGGAAACAACAGAGTAAGGAATTTTCATTAGAAGTTAGTTGAAACAACATTTCTTCGGAACCTGAAAAAAACAACTGCTCGAATCTTGGCCTTGTTGGGTTGAGAACAAATAGCCGCATCATCTGAAGCCTTCCGGTTTTGTTCAGTGAGCAAAGTCGATATATCGACCTGTAAAAATTTTTCGGAAACTAAAATCGTTCAAATTTTCTTAAAAGACTACAAAATTTCACATTCTTCTCATTTTTTCTGATTTTTCTAACTCTTGCCCGTGCTATTACTTTCTTGTTCTCACGTAATTGAGCCGTTCTATGCCCATCCTTTCCACTGAACATACATCGATCAAAAGAACAAAGTACTCTGGTTGGCTCTAGCCTCACTACACCCTCGTTCTCAATGGCCACCACGATCATTCGCTAGAGTCTAGCAGTGCCGATTGTTACTTTACAACTCTAGCCATGACCAACAACCTATATTTTCATGTCTGCGTGTCTTGATCTCTTGTTGCCCTCGAAAAAACGAAATCAACAAACACTCCCGTCCATTCACTCGCCTTTTTACATCGCGCTTCTGTCTTCGATTTTGAATTTAACTCTTTTTTGTTATTTTGATTTCAATCATTTCAGAAAATGGATCGAGTAATAGATGGCGCGAAAATGGTTTTTGGTACCCTGTTCTTCATAGTTCTCAACTTTTTCAAGAATCTCCTTCCAAATGGAGTACTCCCAAGAAAATCTGTGGAAGGGAAGAAAGTACTCATTACTGGTTCAGGAAGTGGAATCGGACGGTTAATGGCTATCGAATTCGCGAAACTTGGAGCTGATATTATCATTTGGGATGTTAATAAGGATGGAGCAGAAGAGACGAAAAAACAAGTTGAGAAAGTTGGAGGAAAAGCAAATACTTTCGTGGTTGACTTGTCACAATACAAAGATATTCATCGAGTTGCAAAAGAAACCAAGGATGCAGTTGGAGATGTTGATATTTTGATTAATAATGCAGGAATCGTTACTGGAAAGAAACTATTCGATTGCCCAGACGAGCTCATGGAGAAAACAATGGCTGTTAATACAAATGCTCTTTTCTATGTTGGTGTTTTCTTCATTAATTAACATTATCAAAGACATTTTTCAGACCGCTAAGAACTTCCTCCCAGCTATGCTGGCAAAAGATAGTGGTCACCTGGTAACAGTTGCTTCAATGGCCGGAAAGACTGGATGTGTTGGACTTGTTGACTATTGTGCATCGAAACATGGAGCCATCGGATGCCACGATTCTATTGCAATGGAGATTCTGGCTCAGAAGAAATACGGAGTCAACACTACTTTGATTTGTCCATTCTTTATCAATACAGGAATGTTCCATGGAGTAACCACCAAGTATGTTTACCAATTCCACTCTCTAAGTTTTAGAAGCTACAAATATAAATTTCAGAAAAAGTTATGAAAAAAAAACGATTTTGGCTAACTGTTCTAATTCTCTTTTTCCAGATGCCCAGCCTTGTTCCCGATTCTTGAAGCCGAGTATGCTGTTGAATGTATCATGGAGGCAATTCTCACAAATCGCCCATTGTTGTGTATGCCGAAAGCTTCTTACTCAATTCTTGCTCTCATCGGTCTTCTTCCAATCGAAGCTCAAGTTCTGATGGCTGACTTCTTCGGTACAAATGAGTCAATGAATGATTTCCAGGGAAGACAAAAGAAAGATTGATTCGATTAATACCTATTATAACTTTTCATAATATTTTTTCTGATATTCAGACTCTAAGAATAACTAAATTTTATGTACTTTGAATACATTGTAATATAAAAAGTCCAATAAATTCTCAAATTTTCATAAGGCTGTAGTTTTAAAAAGTTTTGTATTTTCTGCTTCTCTATAATTCAAAAGTTGTTTTTGAGGAATTGACTTTTTTGAGAATGATATCATTATTTTCGTTACATTCAATCACTTTTAGCGCTAATTTTTCCGATGATGCTCAAATAGAAAAAAGATTCATAGAAGTAGATAACAATGGATTTTCTCACCGGTTTGTTGTATTTTTCTGAAGCGTAGTATTGGCGCTCTACGGGACTTGTTTTTTGAGAGGCAGTTTGAAGTGATTTTTCTGCTAACACCTTCTTTCTCAAAAAATTGGATCCTTGCGACCAATTATCGATGAAATGTCACAAAATAAAATTGCAAAAATATCATCAGATGTGGCGGAACGCTTGACAACTGCACAGGTAATTAGATCTTGAAAGAACAAATCTCGGTTGTGTTTACATAAAAAGAAACACATCTAAATATGATAGGTTTTTTGATTTCAGGTTGTCGTTAGTCTATCAAGTGCTTTAAGACAACTCATCGATAATTCAATCGATGCAGGCTCAACAATTATCGATATTCGTGTCAAAAATAATGGATTTGAGACGATTGAAGTTCAAGACAATGGATCAGGAATTGAAACTCAAAATTTCGATGCTCTCTGTAAACCACATTCAACGTCAAAATTAACTCAGTTTTCGGACTTCGACAAACTAGTAACATTAGGATTTCGAGGAGAAGCTCTTAACGCTCTTTGCGCTGTCAGGTATTTTATAAAACTTAGCCAATTCAAATACAAATTTTTATTTTAGTTCGGTGACAATTTTCACTCGTGCTGCCGACTCAGAAATCGGTACTCGTTTGATTTACGATCACTCTGGAAATATCTGTAACCGGCAATCAGCTGCTCGTGAACTTGGAACTACAATCATCGTGAATAAGCTGTTCGAAACTCTTCCAGTTCGACGAAAAGAGCTTGACAGAAGTCAGAAAAGAGAATTCGTGAAACTTCTGAGTACCGTACAGTCCTTTGCACTGCTGTGTCCCCATATCAAAATACTATGCACCAATAATATTGCTGGAAAGAAAACCAACATAATTTGTACTCCTGGAGGCACTTCTACTGTTCAAGATGTTGTTACGAACCTGTTTGGAGCGCGAAGAATCGAGAATTCGAAAACAGGGTCATCTGCTTTAATTCCAATTCAGCAAGATTCACCAAATGGCGAAATTATGGCGATACACTCAGTTCCAATGGAAGAAATACATTTCTTCGACCTGTTCAAGTAAAACCTTCATTGCCAAACTTTTCTTTTTAAAAAAATATTTGCAGAATTCGTGGTTTTGTGAGTAACTGTGAGCATGGCTGTGGACGGGGAACATCGGATAGGCAGTTCGTATACATCAATAACAGGCCTGTCGAATATACTAGGGTTCGTGAATTATTGAAATTCATATAAGATATTGTCCGTTTCCAGGTGTGCACGGTTATCAACGATGTTTACAAGCAATTCAATAAGAATCAATATCCGATTATTGTACTTTTCATCGATGTTCCTCCAGGTTAGTTGAAAGTGCAGTAGTAAAAAAGGCAAAACTATTGTTTCTTTCAGAAAAAATTGATGTCAATGTTACACCGGACAAGAAAACCGTTATGCTGGAAAAGGAAAGGCATCTTTTAGCAGTCATTCGAGCGTCAATGATGAATACTTATCTAAAGATTGTTGGATCCCATTCAACGATCAAGAGTAGTGTTGAAGATCGTAGGATACTTATGCTGGCTCAACAAGCCGCATCTAACGCCAGGTATCACACTCAAAACTTTCATAGTTATCTACATGAAACTCTCATTTAGTTTTGCTTCTTCAAAATCACCAAGCCCTGAAGAATTTAATGATACACTTCTCAATTCGACGCATGACGAAGATTCCTTGATGAATACTTCCGACCTTCTCAAACAAAGATCAGTTACTCGATCTCCTCCTGCAAAAAAGCCTTGTCCAATGTTCCGAAGAGAGGTTCCACCAACATCAAAAGAACCGTCAACATCATATGCCAACACTATGCGCTCTCAAAAACTCGAAAACTTTTCATTCACCATGGAACCAAAGCGAGTTTTCGTACCGAAAAAGAAAACAGAAAATGCTGAGAGTACATTGACTGAAGATGAAATTAGAAGTGCAGTTGTAGAAAAAGGATCAGATCAGAAATGTTTAGAAGAAGATGGTATCGAGATTTTAGAGAAATCACAAGACTCACAAGAAATTGTACTCAATGATTCTCAATGTTCTCAAAATTCTCAGAATTCTCAATGTTCACAATATGTGTTAAGGCCACAGCAAAGAGTTTGTTTTAATTGTTTCAGAACTTCATTCTATCCAAAATTTAATTCAGATTAAATTCTCCATGAAACTTCTCCGTGATGCATATACTCGTCATTTCGAAGAACCTTTGGAAGAACAACCGGAAGAAGTTCCGGATGGAAACGATGTTCTAGACGAAATCACAACAAAAATTCGTAAGGAGGAGAACTCAGATGCTGAAAAACAGCTCTCGAGATCTCTAACGTAAGATTTTTTTTGAAAACTGCAACGAAGCTGATCATTTCAGAAAAGAAGACTTCAACAGCATGAAAGTCATCGGTCAATTCAATAACGGTTTCATAATTTGTCGTCTTCGAGGTCACCTTTTTATTGTCGATCAACATGCCAGCGATGAAAAATACAATTTCGAACGTCTTCAAAATACTGCGAAACTCACAAAACAACCACTTTTCACGTTCGTTGGCGGTGCAATAATTATTCAATTGATACAACTTTCAGTCCAACTGCACTTGGTTTCGGAAGTGTTCAAGAATTGGTCATTCGAGACAACTTACCGATTTTTCAAGCGAATGGTTTTGACTTTGACTTTAGAGAAAAAGATGGATGCCTCAAAACATTTCTGACGGCTAGACCAGAGCTTCTGAGTCAGCAGCTCACAAATAGCGGTTTGTTCCAAAAAAGATATTATCAATTTGATGAATTTTAATTTCCAGATCTTGAAGAAATTCTGTCTGTGGTATCAGACTATCCGAATCAAATGTATCGCCCTGTTCGTATTCGTAATATTTTTGCATCTAAAGCTTGCCGAAAATCAGTTATGATTGGAAAACCATTGAATCAGCGAGAGATGACACGTATCATTAGGCACTTATCGAAACTAGAACAACCTTGGGTGAGTGATAAAAGTTTTAATTATAATAACGAATTCGATTCTAGAATTGTCCACATGGAAGGCCCACAATTCGTCATCTGGCGTCACTACCGAATCAAGACGACGACGAATAACTCTCTTCTAACTCACAATGAATCAATATAATTGATGTTTTAAACTGAAAAATGCTGACTTTCTCATACTATTCCCGGTGTTATAAAAAATTTACCGATTATCTCACTCCTGACAGATCCATTATTCTACAGTGGTTTGAAGAGAAGCTTAGATGCACAAAACCAAGAACGAAAATTTCTAAACTAAAAAAAATTCTTTATTAGAGTAAAAAACTAAGTTATTAAAACAAGATACAAGAGTGAAAAAAATGTAATAAAAAAGACAAGTAACAGATGACATGTAAGAAAAACAGTTGAGAACAAAAAAGAAACTAAACAGTCTGTGCGAATTCATCCTCCATATCATAAATTTTATCGATAAGAAGGACGAAATAAACAGTCCTTTTTGGATATTGAGCCAGGAAATTGCTGATATCATGGCGACGGAACTGTTCCAGTGGGACATTTGCTTTGAGCAAAGCAGCGACTACTTGACGAACTCGTCGATCGTCGTCTCAATTCTTCAAGTATGATACCAAAACATCCATCATTGAATCCGAAACTTCTGACGATCCCTTAATATCTTCAAGGATGAAATCGAATAGTTGCTCCTCTTCATTAGCCATTCCTGTTTTTTGCAAGTTACTGATTTTAACCCAGAGTTCCAGTGCCTGCTGACAATGAACAGCATGTTTCAGAATCAAAGCGACGATTTCATACTTCTGGAGAATATGAAGTGGCAGATGAACTCCTTTCAATGTTGCGAGTCCGAAAACGATCTGAAAATAAAAAAAGTTAATGAACTATCATTTAAACTCGTTCACTTACAAGTCCCTGATCTCCAGATCGAATACTCTCGGCAAGAACTTTTGCGGAAACTTCATGAATGGCGTTGTCAAGTCTTCGGGCTCGCTCTCTTTCAGCTTCCTCTCGTTCCATAAATAGCTCTTCAGAATCACTGTCGAATCCAGAATCATCAGACGAAAATGATTCATCTTCCTCATCAATATCCTCAAAATCATCGAAAGATTGGTTTTGTGCATCATCGATTTCTCTGTCATCTCCTTCTCCTTCTTCTTGCTCCATTAATTCGTTTATAATCTCCATTTGTCGTTGCATTTCTTGAATTTTTTCGATAAGAGCTTCGGCTTCAGGGAACTGGTCTTGCAAAGCTAACACGCCATCCATTGCAGTTTCATAGTCCTCCATCGTAAAATCCAAATCGTTCAGCAAACGAAGTGCAAGTTTTATGTAAACTTCGTCAGACACGCCCAATAGAATGAGCAGTAAATGAAGAGTGCGTTCTGGGATTTCTTCTTCCTTCGAGTACATTGCAATGAGAGCTTCATAGAAGTTATTAGCAATGTCTTGTTTCTCTTCGTTCATTTTGATAGACTTCAAAAGTCGATGCTCCCGGATCAGGTTTTTAGCGGACTCATTGCTTGCAGCCAGCTCGCCCGCCTCGTTGAAATCCACCAAAAACGGAAGATTCGCTTTATCCATCAATTCAGTGTAGTTGTCTTTCTTTGGGAGTTTCTCGAACTCTTGTACAGCCATAGTAATCTGGAATAATGTTATTAAGAATTAGTCTTATGAATAAATAAAAGAGATACTTACGCTTTCATTATTATTTGCTTCGACGATGCGAGCGAGCATGAAGAATTGCATTTGGTAGCTGTCCATCGTTGATTTGTTAGTGAGTTTTATCTGAAAAGTATGTATTATATTCAGAAAACGAAAAGGAACAAAAAAGCGGTAACGAGTAAGCTAAAGAAGAATTACGACAGATAGTTTTAAAAGACCGCAAGTATCTAGAACGGGTTTTCCCAAATGAGTTTCATGAAATGGAATGACAAATGAATTGGTAGAATACCAGGAACATAAATTTTGAAATACGTTACTGAATAGAAAAAGAGCGAATGTAATAATCGTTCAGTCAAGAAGTAGAGGAAAGAGAAACATCCTTCAAGGACTACATGGATGTTGTCAGGAAAAGAAGTTTTAAAAAAATTGATAGAAAATGAAAAAGAGAGGAGAGGTGGTCACCATCCTCTACGAGGTCTCTGCCAGACTGAATGACTGGGAGAGTACCTCTCCATGTGGGATCTGTCTCCCTCTCCCCCTTGTTTGACTCCAGGAGTCAACACAATTTCCTCTGGGAAAAAAGAAGAACGTAGGAAAAGGTGTAGGAGTTGGAGGACGTTGATAATTGAAATGGATTTCATGAGTCAAAAGGAGCAACAAGAAGGAGGTCATGGAGTCGTTTTGAAATAATTGACGGAGTTGGGCAGTCAAAAATGTAAATATTGAGATTGATGATGATTTTCATTCCAATCAGTCGTCTCCACAAGGATCTAGGAGGCTCAAAACCAAAAGAGTTTGGGACATTTTGGGAAAAACTGTTAGGGAAAAATGTTATAAGAACAGTTAGAAATATGTAGGTAATAAATTTTGAAGCAAAATTACCATATGAATGCCATACAAAAAGAGGCGAAAGAAAGGTGGGCCTCCACGAAATCTTTCGGACTGAATGACTTGCAGAGTACACTCTCATATACTCTATCTATATGACACTCTCAGACAGGCAATAAATATCGTTCCTAATCCACTCATGACAAGATATTATTCTCTTGCATATTAAAGGTGGAGGACATAAAATAGAAGATCGTCAATGCTCGAATTATCAAAAAACAAGGCCTATCTTGTTTTTGTTTTTTTTTCAGTTGATTAGATTGTAAACAGTGGACCTTCAAACTTCAAAAATGCTTCTTCTTCTTTTATTATTGGATATAATTTTAAGGTTTTGAAAAAATAATCCAGGCAACAGTTACTGCCGATAGTCACAAACGAACTGACTATGTTTTCTTCTCACGGTTCTGTTTTCAACTTCTTCCTTTCTTTTGCACAAGCCCCGCCCATTTCCCACACAAAACATAGTGACGCGCGGAACCCGTAGGATGTCGGAACATTGAATAAATGACTATCCGTCGATTTTCTTCTCAATTTAGCTTTGCGCTGGGGCGATAACGTGACCAATGAGGCTTTGCCGAGGTGCGTTTATTGCTGGTTGAAAACTTTTCCCAATTGCCCGCGATGTCCCCTGAAACATGGGTGGCATACGCAATTTTTGAACGCCTCTAGGAGGCAGTTATTTTTCATATATATATATATATTTATATTCATGAAATATGATGGTCGAATTATAGAATGCTTATGAACACAAAAATACAAATATTTGGAATCATTTGACTATTCGTTCACGATTAGGAGATGTTGCGGACCTGTACCAACTTGAAGCTTCTAATGCCGAAACACGATCAGCACCTCGTAAGTTTAATTTCATTCGCAAAACTGAAATATTAGGTTTATTTACTTTTTATATTAATTCAATGACTCACAAGTTTTCGTGAAAACCGAATAAAGCGGTTTATTAGACATCAGAAGAGCAAAAGTTGATAAAGACCCATGTTGAGTGCACATTGCTACTAGAATGTAACTCATGTCTGAAAATATCGACACGTGAAAGTTTAGAGATTTAAAGTTCTTACACATTGCACTCTGAGGAATATAGACAATGAAAGAAATGAAAAATATTCCGAGTGGTACAGATATAAAAATAACATGCACTGCAGTTTGGAGATATAGACTGTATAAGAAGTTTCGTTGAATTGAAATCGTTTTCTGAGAAAGAGAGTTCCGAAGTTTTTGAAGTCCTAGTTTAGAAGCATAGACTGATAATCCAAAATAAACGGCAGCCAATGGTTGACTAGATGCTGCTAATCCAACAAATATCAGAACAGTTGTGGAGTCAGTGTTTATGAACATACAGTTATCACACCAGATATAAGAAGGCAAACTGCCAAATTTCTGTAAAATGTATAAAATAGAATCAATCAAAGTCTGGATAGACGGATCAGTTTAATAACCAACTTACACTTTGAATATTCATTTTGAATTCCTTCTGGTCAGCCAAATGATTATAAGAAGCAATTAGAAGACACATGCATGACGTCATCATGAAATAATGATAATATTTCACTCCAGTTATAACTCTTTTCAGAACTTTAATTGAATCATCAGTAACTGCATTTCTTCGATACTCAAACATATGCATTATAGAAATACCGGTTGCACAAAACCCAGCCACTACAATTGAAAACATTAAAACGGAATATTGATAACCAAGCCCCATTGAACAAAGAGCTGAATACGGAACTACTACTGTCAACTGCCAAATAATATCCATAAAATATTCCATGAATATGCATCTGAAAATTTCAAAAAATATCAAATTCCGTTGAAAACCAATTCGGCTCACGTGAAAATATGTCTCAAAAGAACCGATCGATACTGGTTGAAAAATGCAGGACATTTGAAAATGAGTATATAACACGTTGAAATATAAACAGGAGCAGTAATGCAAACTAAAACATGACTCAGATTTAGTAGTAAAGGAGATGTTGGTATTATACACGATTCGTTCATTCGATTCAATTAACTGAGAAAAAGTTAAAGGCCAAGAGACTTTGATTTCTTGTTCTAGCTATTGAGATTGCTGATCAAATATTAGTTCACTTATTCTAAAAAACTAGACATTTTCAGCTGCCAGACGTGTAATTTGGATCGGTTTGTTGGTAAAGTCAGAAAATAACACTCTGATTGTTTTGTTAAATGAAATAAAATTTTCGAAAAATGTAGTTTGACCAGAGAAAATATTTATTTGAAAAAGGGAATGAATGTTTAACGACGAGTTCCGTCCTCGAAAAAGACTCCTCCATCGATAGCGCAGTATTTTGGACAGATTCCCTTCTCTCCAGCTCCTCCTGGAGTTCCGGATTGTCCTGGGGCTCCTGGGTTTCCATCGGCTCCTGGTTGTCCTGGATTTCCATTTGGTCCCTTTGGTCCTGGAGCTCCTGGTTGTCCATCGTGTCCTGGTTGTCCTGGGGCTCCTGGTGGTCCTTGTGGTCCTGGGGCTCCTTGTGATCCTGGTGCTCCTGGAGTGATTGGCTCGGAAGGAGCATCATGTCCTGGATGTCCTGGGGCTCCTGGAGCTCCTGGGATTCCGTTTGGACCAAATGGGCCCTTGTTTCCTGGGGGCTCCTGTTTGTTCATCTTGTCTCGGGATCCTGGGTTTCGTTGCTTTCCGTAATCTCAAGCTGATCTCTGGTGGTCCTGGTGGTCCTGGTGGTCCTTGTGGGCAAGGTTTGGCATGGTGTGGAGGATTGGGTCACTGGTCCTGAGGTGGCCGCCCTGGGGTTCCAGGATCCTGGTGTCTCCGGGCTTTCAGGGCTTCCTAGCTTTCCTGGGGATACG
>GL380156.1:2593-18058 GCA_000143925.2 Caenorhabditis brenneri | reverse complement strand
TCTATCCAAAATTTAATTCAGATTAAATTCTCCATGAAACTTCTCCGTGATGCATATACTCGTCATTTCGAAGAACCTTTGGAAGAACAACAGGAAGAAATTCCGGATGGAAACGATGTTCTGGACGAAATCACAACAAAAATTCGTAAGGAGGAGAACTCAGATGCTGAAAAACAGCTCTCGAGATCTCTAACGTAAGATTTTTTTTGAAAACTTCAACAAAGTCGATCATTTCAGAAAAGAAGACTTCAACAGCATGAAAGTCATCGGTCAATTCAATAACGGTTTCATAATTTGTCGTCTTCGCGGTCATCTTTTTATTGTCGATCAACATGCCAGCGATGAAAAATACAATTTCGAACGTCTTCAAAATACTGCGAAACTCACAAAACAACCACTTTTCACGTTCGTTGGCGGTGCAATAATTATTCAATTGATACAACTTTCAGTCCAGCTGCACTTGGTTTCGGAAGTGTTCAAGAATTGGTCATTCGAGACAACTTACCGATTTTTCAAGCGAATGGTTTTGATTTTGACTTTAGAGAAAAAGATGGATGCCTCAAAACATTTCTGACGGCTAGACCAGAGCTTCTGAGTCAGCAGCTCACAAATAGCGGTTTGTTCCAAAACAGATATTATCAATTTGATAAATTTTAATTTCTAGATCTTGAAGAAATTCTGTCTGTGGTATCAGACTATCCGAATCAAATGTATCGCCCTGTTCGTATTCGTAATATTTTTGCATCTAAAGCTTGCCGAAAATCAGTTATGATTGGAAAACCATTGAATCAGCGAGAGATGACACGTATCATTAGGCACTTATCGAAACTAGAACAACCTTGGGTGAGTGATAAAAGTTTTAATTATAATAACAAATTCGATTCTAGAATTGTCCACATGGAAGGCCCACAATTCGTCATCTGGCGTCACTACCGAATCAAGACGACGACGAATAACTCTCTTCTAACTCACACTGAATCAATATAATTGATGTTTTAAACTGAAAAATGCTGACCTTCTCATACTATTCCCGGTGTTATAAAAAATTTACCGATTATCTCACTCCGGACAGATCCATTATTCCACAGTGGTTTGAAGAGAAGTTTAGATGCACAAAACGAAGAACGAAAATTTCTGAACGAAAAAAAAGACTTTATTAGAGTAAAAAACTGAGTTATTAAAACAAGCTACAAGGGTGAAAAAAGTAATTTTAAAAAAGACAAGTAACAGATGAAATGTAAGAAAAACAGTTGAAAAAAAACTAAACAGTCTGTGCGAATTCATCCTCCATATCATAAATTTTATCGACAAGAAGGACGAAATAAACAGTCCTCTTTGGATATTGAGCTAGGAAATTGGTGATATCATGACGTTGGAACTGTTCCAGTGTGACATTTGCTTTGAGCAGAGCAGCGACCACTTGATGAACTCGTCGTTCGTCGTTTCCATTCTTCAAGTATGATACCAAAACATCCATCATTGAATCCGAAACTTCTGACGATCCCTTAATATCTTCAAGGATGAAATCGAATAGTTGCTCCTCTTCATTAGCCATTCCTGTTTTTTGCAAGTTACTGATTTTAACCCAGAGTTCCAGTGCCTGCTGACAATGAACAGCATGTTTCAGAATCAAAGCGACGATTTCATACTTCTGGAGAATATGAAGTGGCAGATGAACTCCTTTCAATGTTGCGAGTCCGAAAGCGGTCTGAAAATAAAAAAAGTTAATGAACTATCATTTAAACTCGTTCACTTACAAGTCCCTGATCTCCAGATCGAATACTCTCGGCAAGAACTTTTGCGGAAACTTCATGAATGGCGTTGTCAAGTCTTCGGGCTCGCTCTCTTTCAGCTTCCTCTCGTTCCATAAATAGCTCTTCAGAATCACTGTCGAATCCAGAATCAACAGACGAAAATGATTCATCTTCCTCATCAATATCCTCAAAATCATCGAAAGATTGGTTTTGTGCATCATCGATTTCTCTGTCATCTCCTTCTTCTTGCTCCAGTATTTCGTTTATGATCTCCATTTGTCGTTGCATTTCTTGAATTTTTTCGATAAGAGCTTCGGCTTCAGGGAACTGGTCTTGCAAAGCTAACACGCCATCCATAGCAGTTTCATAGTCCTCCATGGTAAAATCCAAATCGTTGAGCAAACGAAGTGCAAGTTTTATGTAAACCTCGTCAGACATGCCCAATAGAATGAGCAGTAAATGAAGAGTGCGTTCTGGGATTTCTTCTTCCTTCTGGTACATTCCAATGAGAGCTTCATAGAAGTTATTTGCAATAACTTGTTTCTCTTCGTTCATTTTGATAGACTTCAAAAGTCGATGCTCCCGGATCAGGTTTTTAGCGGCCTCATTATTTGCAGCCGGCTCGCCCGCCTCGTTGAAATCCACCAAAAACGGAAGATTCGCTTTATCCATCAATTCAGTGTAGTTGTCTTTCCTTGGAAGTTTCTCGAACTCTTGTACAGCCGTAGTAATCTGGAATAATGTTATTAAAAACTGGTCTTATGAATAAATAAAAGAGAAACTTACGCTGTCATTATTATTAGCTTCGACGATGCGAGCGAGCATGAAGAATTGCATTTGGTAGCTGTCCATTGTTTATTGGTTAGTGAGTTTTATCTGAAAAAAAAGATATATAATATTCAGAAAACGAAAAAGAACAAAGACACGGTAACGATTAAGCTAAAGAAGAATTACGAGAGATAGTTTGAAACGTCCACAAGTATCTAGAACGGGTTTTCCCAAATAAGTTTTTGTAGAATACCAGGAACATAAACTTTGAAAAACGTTACTGAATAGAGAAGGAGCGAATGTAATAATCGTTCAGTCAAGAAGCAGAGGAGAGATAGACATCCTTCAAGGACTACATGGATGTGATAAGAAAAAGAAGTTAAAAATAGATCGATAGAAAACGAAAAAGAGAGGAGAGGTGGTCACCATCCTCTACGAGGTCTCTACCAGACTGAATGACTGGGAGAGTACCTCTCCATGTGGGATCTGTCTCCCTCTCCTCCTTGTATGACTACAGGAGTCAATACAATTTCCTCTGGGGAAAAAGAAGAACGCATGACAAGGCGTAGGAGTTGGAGGACGTAGGACATAATAAATATGAATTTCATGAGTTTGAGATGAGCAGCGAGGTGGAGGTCAAGGAGGGGTTTTGAAAGAATCGTAACTTGATTCAAATATGACGCTGTCAAAAATGTAAAATTTAAGTTTGTTAACAATTCTTCAATCCAATCAGTTGTCTCCTAAAGGATCTGTTTTTTTTTCTGCAAATAAAATTAAGGAAGTAAAATAAATTGTGAACTTGTAGGATACCAGGAGAATAACTTTCCAATACTGTTACTGAATAGAGAAGGAGCGGATATAAGTAAAGTAAGTAAAGTAAAGATGAACATTCTTCTAGGACTATATGGAAATGATCAGGAGAAGAGGTTAAAAATAAATAGATAGAACATGGAAAAGAGTGGAAAGAGATCACCATTTCCCACGACGTCTAGAGGAATAAATAACAGAAGGCCTCCCAGACCCCTAATCGGTTTGGAGTCAATGTCGATTGGCCTAACAGAGATACAGAGCGTAAAATACGTAACTCAATGGAATATCATGAGAAACATGAAGAGAAAATATACTCAAAACCAAAAGAATCTTCGGGGGTTTTTGATAAAATTGTTACGGAAAAATTATTTAAAGAGTAGGTAATCAATCTAGAAGCAAAATGAAGATATACATTCTTTGATGACTATATGAATGCCATCAAAAAAGAGACAGAAGGAAAGGGACCATCCTCCACGAAACCTTTTTGACTGAATGGCTTGCAGAGTACATTCTCACATGAACTCTATCTGTATGACACTCTCAGACAGGCAATAAATATCGCTCCTAATCCACCCATGACATGACATTAATCTCTTGTACAATAAAAGTGAAGGACATAAAAATAAAAGATCGCCAATGTTCGAAATCTCAAACAAGTCTTTTATTTGCGATTTATATAATTTTAGGTTTTGAAAAAATGACCCAGGCAATAAAATCGAAGTTGTGTTTTTTCATGAGAGAGGTAAGAGTAACCACCACACATATTATCTAAGCTCTGGCATCAGTTTCATACATGTGTGCCATGGTCAACGGGCCTGATGTCACCTGATCCAGAAAATGTCTCTTAATTTCTTTTCTTCTTCTCAAAGTTATGTTTTTCAACGTCTTCCTCTATTTGCACAAGCCCCGCCCATTTCCCACACAAAACATAGTGACGCGCGGAACCCGTAGGATGTCGGAACATTGAATAAATGACTATCTGTCGATTTTCTCCCCAATTTAGCTTTGCGCTGGGGCGATAACGTGACCAATGAGGCTTTGCCGAGGTGCGTTTATTGCTGGTTGAAAACTTTTCCCAATTGCCCGCGATGTCCCCTGAAACATGGGTGGCATACGCAATTTTTGAACGCCTCTAGGAGGCAGAAAGATGATGTATTCATGAAATATGATGGTCGAATGATAGAAAGATTATGACACAAAAATACAAATATTTGGAATCATTTGACTATTCGTTCACGATTAGGAGATGTT
Organism: Caenorhabditis brenneri; assembly: GCA_000143925.2. NCBI lineage: Eukaryota > Metazoa > Nematoda > Chromadorea > Rhabditida > Rhabditidae > Caenorhabditis > Caenorhabditis brenneri. The sequence continues at coordinate 13,475 of GL380156.1, read as the reverse complement.
GCGGACCTGTACCAACTTGAAGCTTCTAATGCCGAAACGCGATCAGCACCTCGTAAGTTTAATTTCATTCGCAAAACTGAAATATTAGGTTTATTTGTTTTCATATTAATTCAATGACTCACAAGTTTTCGTGAAAACCGAATAAAGCGGCTTATTAGACATCAGAAGAGCAAGAGTTGATAAAGAACCATGTTGAGTACACATTGCTACTAGAATGTAACTCATGTCTGAAAATATCGACACTTGAAATTTTAGAGATTTAAAGTTCTTACACATTGCACTCTGAGGAATATAGACAATGAAAGAAATAAAAAATATTCCGAGTGGTACTGATATAAAAATAACATGCACTGCAGTTTGGAGATATAGACTGTATAAGAAGTTTCGTTGAATTGAAATCGTTTTCTGAGAAAGAGAATTCCGAAGTTTTTGAAGTCCTAGTTTGGAAGCATAAACTGATAATCCAAAATAAACGGCAGCCAATGGTTGACTAGATGCTGCTAATCCAACAAAAATCAGAACAGTTGTGGAGTCAGTGTTTATGAACATACAGTTATCACACCAGATATAAGAAGGCAAACTGCCGAATTTCTGTAAATTTATAAAATTGAATCAATCGAAATCTGGATAGACGGATCATTTTAATAACCAACTTACACTCTGAATATTCATTTTGAATTCCTTCTGGTCAGCCAAATGACTATAAGAAGCAATTAGAAGACACATGCATGACGTCATCATGAAATAATGATAATATTTTACTCCAGTTATAACTCTTTTCAGAACTTTAATTGAATCATCAGTAACTGCATTTCTTCGATATTCAAACATGTGCATTATAGAAATCCCGGTTGCACAAAGACCAGCCACTACTATTGAAAACATTAAAACGGAATATTGATAACCAAGCCCCATTGAACAAAGAGCTGAATACGGAACTACTACTGTCAACTGCCAAATAATATCCATAAAATATTCCATAAATATGCATCTGAAAATTTCAAAACATTCCAAATTCTGCTAAAAACCAATTCAGCTCACGTGAAAATATGTCTCAAAAGAACCGATCGATACTGGTTGAAAAATGCAGGACATTTGAAAATAAGTATATAACACGTTGAAATATAAACAGGAGCAGTAACGCATACTAAAACATGACTCAGATTTAGTAGCAAAGGAGATGTTGGTATAATACACGATTCGTTCATTCGATTCAATTAACTGAAAAAAAGTTAAAGGCCGAGAGACTTTGATGCCTTTTTCTAGCTATTGAGATTGCTGATCAAATATTAGTTCACTTATTCTATAAAACTAGACATTTTCAGCTGCCAGACGTGTAATTTGGATTGGTTTGTTGGTAAAGTCAGAAAATAACACTCTGATTGTTTTGCTAAATTAAATAAAATTTCGGAAAAAAATGTAGTTTGACCAGAGAAAATGTTTATTTGAAAAGGGGAATGAATGTTTAACGACGAGTTCCGTCCTCGAAGAAGACTCCTCCATCGATAGCGCAGTATTTTGGACAGATTCCCTTCTCTCCAGCTCCTCCTGGAGTTCCGGATTGTCCTGGGGCTCCTGGGTTTCCATCGGCTCCTGGTTGCCCTGGATTTCCATTTGGTCCCTTTGGTCCTGGAGCTCCTGGTTGTCCATCGTGTCCTGGTTGTCCTGGGGCTCCTGGTGGTCCTTGTGGTCCTGGGGCTCCTTGTGGTCCTGGTGCTCCTGGAGTGATTGGCTCGGATGGAGCATCTTGTCCTGGTTGTCCTGGGGCTCCTGGAGCTCCTGGGTTTCCGTTTGGTCCAGATGGTCCCTTGTTTCCTGGGGCTCCTGGTTGTCCATCTTGTCCTGGGGATCCTGGGTTTCCATTGCTTCCGGCATCTCCAGCTGGTCCTGGTGGTCCTGGTGGTCCTGGTGGTCCTTGTGGGCATGGTTGGCATGGTGGTGGAGTGATTGGGTCACATGGTTGCTGTGGTGGGCGTCCTGGGTTTCCTGGAAGTCCTGGTGCTCCTGGCTTTCCTGGGCGTCCTGGCTTTCCTGGGGTTCCGGCTGGTCCAGCAGCTCCTGGAAGACAGCAAGCATCACATCCTCCAGCAGAGGCAGATCCTCCGGTGACTCCAGCATCGTATCCAGCTTGACGGGCGGTTCTGTTGGCGTGTTGAATGCTTTTGAGTTGGTTGACCTCAGAACAGATGTCCTTGGCGGATCCCTATAAAAATTCAAAATAAAGAGAATGTACAAGAATAGAAGAAATAAGATAAACTTACACGGCAGAATTGAACCTCCTGGTTCATGGTTCTCTTGACATGGTGAACGTAGTTATGCACCATTGGAAGGGTGATGCATACCGAAAGAACGGCAACAACCGAGAAGGCGACTGCCGAATAGGCTACGAAACGGTAAGCTTTGATTCTTTGCTCGAACTCCATTTTGAATTCAAGAGAACTGAAGAAAATGGCTGTCACAACGTCTTTTATACAACATGCTGTCAAGGTTGTACTGTGGGCGGGGAGGTATCGAAATTACACTTGGAGGACGCAATTACGCAGAAGAGGAAGTGAGAATAAAGGAGGAAAACTGGAAAAGCATCCTTATGCAGAAGTGATGATAAATTTATTGCAAAAGGGCAAGTGAATGAGATTAGTTCAGTGACAACTGGATGAATATTGAACACAAGGAACCGTTATCGACGATTTTTTCGCCGAGGAGAAGAAACTGGAATATATTTTCCCACGGGTATTTTTTCCAACACCTTTACATTTTTATCAGATAAGAATATCCTGGATGAAAACATTTTTTATGAAAATTTATTAACTTGAATAGAAGAAAAATCAATTCATCAATCGGAATTGCGGTTGCAACATTTGCATTTTCTTCATTTTTTCGGGGTCGGTGGAGTGGGCTTCGTTTCCTGCGAAATCTTTTGGAACAGCATGTACAATTCGATTCTAAATTGATAATAACTCTTTGAAACATATAAGGAATACTTACGCTTCCGGATGAGTGTCTATTATTGGGAACAGCATCGTTTCCGCACGAGAGTGAAATGATGGAAAGGAAAACGAAAAGGATGAAAAAACGCATTTCGTAATAAAATGAACGTTTCTCGCTTTTATATATTGTTTAGTTTTTCTAAACTGTGTTTCTTTTTTACCATTCCCTTTTCGTCATAAATATGTATGAACATTGATAAAAACCGTTGTTCTTTCACGGGGTTTTTGATGGGAAAACGAAAAAAAGATGGTCAAAGCCCAGTTGATGAAGACAGAAAACAACCAGGTATATGCATAGTTTTGTAGAAGGCCATAAACTGTGTGAGAAATGAGCATTCATTCAAAAAGTGGTTCAAAAACGTTTGTTATTTCTTGAAACCGACTTATCAAAACCTAATGAACTTAGGCTACAATAGTTCCAATCAGCTTTATGCTTCACAAATTAAATTGGTAAAGAAAGTAGCTTCTATCACAATAATCGAAAATTGTTCAATTTCAGGTTCGATTATTGTTTTTGACAACTCTTGTTTTTGCAGATTAGCGAGCACATATTCTGTGACTTGCCTCTATATGACTAATAAAATGGATCATGCTGGTAAATTGATTCAATTAATTTAAGTAATTCAATGAAAATCCATGTGAAAGAAAGACTATTTCGACACCACCTCACTCCATCACTCCGTACAATGAACTGCTACGATTCAGCACCCGAGATATACTCGTCTCTTCTGAGATATCCTCAGATTATATCTGTAATTCTTTATTCATTTTCTTTCAAAGCTCTTCTTGAGAAACATGATAAAAATTTCGATACATTCAGAAAACTTCTCCTTTGGCATACTGTGGGAAGTTTTGTTTCCCAAATGTATTTCTCATTTCTTGCACTACCAGTTTCTTACTTACCTCTTCCTTTTTATCGATGTGCTGGCTTCCTAATGTATTTTAATGTTCCTGGAGTACTTGTGATGAACTTGGAATTGATTTTTATTACACGTAGGTGTGATTTTGATGATCGTTTAGTTATCCATTTCATTCAGATTCTGCTCTCTCAATTGTTGAACTTCTACGGTATCGACTAGAAGCTGCCAGACCGGATCAAAGCAAATTTGATCCGGTTAAAATATTGATATATCTATTTCGATTGAATCTTATTATAATTTTCTTATTTTTAACTGGAAGTACACCTCATGCAATCAAGAAACAAAGTGAATACAAAACAGGTCTGATTTCAGTAAGTTCACTGGAACCTGTAATGAAAAAGATAGATAATTTCAGTCCAATTTATTTTTATTTAACATTGTATCCTGTGATAATGTATTTGTGTTTCCACCAATCACAGATTCTCAATATTTAACCATGTTGTGTTCCATTTGTTCTGTTACTACAACCACATTGTTTCTGGTTATTATATCTGTGATAACTATACCATTCAGACTACATGCGCTGAAGAAAACTGCTTCGAAAAAAACCATTGAAGTTCAGAAGATGTTCTTTGTGAGCGTTGTTCTGCAAGCTCTTATCAACTCGTTATTCTTCATATTTCCAGTCTCAGAGTTCTTGAAATACGCTTTCCAAAAAGATTCTTCCGAAAGTAAAAGCTATTCAAACCAATCAAAGTCAAGAGAAAACTATTTCAGGTTCATTTCAATTCATTTACGTCCTAATGCCTTATCATGGTACAGCAGCAACGTTTGTGATGATTTGCTTCACTAGACCAGTTCGAGAAAAGATTATTGGGTATTTCAAATGCGAGTGGAAAAACAAAGTTGCATCGAGGAAAAATGTATCTCAGACACTTGGCTAAAAATATCGAGAAATCATAACTTACCCCTATATTGTTTTGCGAAAAGGTATGCTCAAATAAATTTTATGAAACATTTATGACCAATTAAAAAAAACAAGAATGCAATTACTTGTAACGATAAGAAATCGTGTACTCATCCAATCCTTCCGAATTGAATGCCATCACAATTGTAGGTGTATGAAGTGATCGTTGAGTTGTTGTATCGTCGCAGCACAGACGTGGACTTGTTAGTTTCGGATCCGGATTCGTTTTGATTTCAACTCCACCAAATTGGCAATTTGAACTGCACTTTTCTTCTTTGAACGAGTTGACGCGGATTTCGGTTGTCTTGTTTGCGGGCGCCTGGAAAAACATGTGAACCGCTAACTTATGATGATGTAACCCACCGTAATCCACAAGTAGTGGTAGATGTAATCAAATTGAGATCTCTTTCCTGCTATTTCTTCTCTGTATCCAGCATCCAATGCTATCGTCGTGTTTTGCCACTCTTCTTTCGCTTCAAGTGTTGCTCCTGGCTCTGGGCGTTGGCTACAATCATCGCCTCCAAAACCAAGTGGACAATTACACTGAGAACAATTAGCAGGGTTTGGATATCCATCATTTAGACACTTCAATCCGTTGTTTTCTCCACAAGAGCACTCATAGTATTTATTTATCATAAGGTAGTCATAGTATGCAATGATAAGTGATCCCATTGCTTTTCTCATAAACCGATTTTTGTGGACAGGAGCATATTCGTCGCTGGAATTGTTTTCAATAAGAAAGCTTACTTGTTTAAACTAACGCAGTATCTATGTATTGCATAATGCTTCCGTAATCGTAAGGAACAAGAATTTCTTGATCTTTATAGATATCGTATTGCATCCGGTACTCTTCGTCTAATGAGTCTAAATCCTTTCTGAACTTGAGATATTGATCTCTGTCCGATCTCTGATGAGCATGGATGAATCCTAGACTGTGAATGAGTTCGTGAGCAGCCATTCCAGCAGAGTAACAAGCAGCATTGAAACTGAACACTTGAGTCGTATCTCCACGTCCTTGATGCCCAATTGCCGCATAACAGTAGTTTTTACTATCATCACTTATCATTTTTATCACCAAATCTGATGGTTCAGTTGTGAATTTGATGCAGGTATGATTGGATATCATTTCCATTGCAAGAAGAACAGGTTCTTTCACACTCATATCTGCAATATATCAATTCAAATTACAATAGAATCGAACAGATTCATACCGAACTCATACTCGTCAAAGTAATAATGAACAGTGTTGTTGGGCCACTTGAAGAGCTCTTGCTCTTTATTCGGGAATAATAGAACCTGTCTCTTCTCTCGATTTCTGTGACGGAGTCCATGTCTTGTGGGGAAGTGGGCCACAATCTCTTCAGAAACTGATTCTTTCAGTAAGATAACTGAAAGGAAAAGAATGAAGAGATTCATTTTGTTGGTGAAATAGTGACAGCTACTGACTTTTTATACTAATTTTTCATAATACAGTACCTCTTTTGATTGGGCTGATAATAAAAAAAAATGAATAGCGAAGTAATAAAAAGAAACCATTTTAGTAGTCAATAAACGGCAAGTGATTTGTTGGTTTGTTGATTTCTTTGAATAAAAACGATCTTTGTACAGTGCACCTATTCGATTTCAAATGGAAATGAAAAATGGATTAATATTGAAAATTGATATATCGTTCTGAATGAGCAACAAGGAACTCACAAACGAAAAACTTCCTTTCTGATTATCGGACTGTTTCAGAAATATCAGGTTCTTTTCATATGTCTTCAATTAACTTTTCCCATGCAAATTTTAATGAGAAAGTTTTTTTCCAAAAAAAAATTTGGAATAATGCATTGCAATAGGATACAGTGTGATTGAAATCGATAGCAATCGGAGTTTTCGAACTTAATTCGAGCAAAATGGAATTGACTATTAAATCTGCGGTATAAATTTTGTAGTTTTTTCGAAATAAAAAACCCTTTCAATCAACTTGAAATTGTGTTCAGAAACATATGTATACCTGAAACTCTTCAGAAATGTCTTCAGAAAAAAATTTTGAAAGACAGGAAAAAAGTTATTTTAGTGGGTTGCACAAACAGCATAAATGGGAAGTTTCTTAGAAAAACAATTCAAGTTGATGGAAACCACAGTACCTGGATTGAGATAATCTTTTACTACCAAATGCATCAAATTTGCGTTTTGGAAAAAAAAATGCTAGGATCGATTCACTTTAATTTTTTGAGTTGGAATGCAATCAAGAAATGAATAACAACATGTTTATTAAAATTTCAATCAATGAATCGGTAAGATAGCTTATACTCATTGAGCCCTTTCAAGTTGTAAAACATTACAATTGTCGGATTATTTTGTGATTTGTATATTTGTTTTTCGTCTGAACAACATGCTCGCGGACTAGTCATTCTTGGATCCGGATGAGTTTTCACTTCGATGCCTCCTTCCTTACAACCGTAATCACACTTCACTCCAGAGAGTTCTTTTAAGTCGATTTCAATTGTTTTATTGACTGGAGCCTGAAAACAAACTACTAGTTTCAAAAATACGTTTTTATTTTGGTTCACCGTAATCCACAAATACTGATAAACATAATCAATTTGTTGAAACTTTGTATCGTTTCCAATATTTGTATAGCCAGCATCTAAAGAAACTTTTGTGTTTCGCCATTCTTCCACTGCTGTCAATGTCTCTCCGGGTTCTGGGCGTTCACTGCAATCAAGGCCTCCAAAGCCAAGTGGACAATTACATTCGTGGCAGTTGGACGGATTTGGATAACCGTAATGTTTGCAGTCAATTTCGAAATTAGCGGAACAGTAACATTCATAATGCAGGTTGATCATAAGATAATCATAAAATGAAACGATATTAGAACCCATGGTACGATGGTATTCCGGATTCTTTGGGTTATACTCGTCACTGCAAGAACTTTCATGCTATGACAAATCCTTTAAAAATTCAACCAACTCTTCGTCGCTATATTGCATGACGCTTCCGTAATCATAAGGTACTAATAGTATCTGATTCGCATACTTTCGGTACTGCATATTCGAAAATTCGGCACTCCATGTTGGTGTGGAAGATGCAGATATGTTCAATTTTAGGTACTCATCTCTGTCCATTCTCTGATGAGAATGAATGAATCCCAAAACATGAATCAGCTCGTGACAAATACTTCCTGCCGAATAGCACGATAAGGGAACGCTCAAATGCTGATCGGGATAGACTCGTCCGATAGCTGCTTCGCATTTTTTTCCGTCAGTTTGAACTTTAAGCATAAAATCAGCTGGCCTTCTGGAGAAAACGATACAAGTGTGGGCGGATATTTTTTCGGTTGCTTGAAGAACAGAGTTTGTCAATCGTGTATCTGGAATATCAGAGTTTTTCTCTTTCAAACTTCAAACGATACCAAAAGTTCCCTTATCGAAGTAATAGTTCACTATTCCTTCCGGCCATTTATTGAAGTTTGGCCAACTTTCTCGTAAATAGGCTTGTCGTTTTGTTCTACCGTAATTCACTGTTTTTTCACCAACTCTCAATACCACCTCCTCCGCATAGAATCTATGCAATAAAGTGTTTGCAAGAAGAAAATAAAAAATGACAGTAATAAAATAGTTCATTTCGATTCCGAAAAATCTGTAAAATATGAAAATTTTATATACCATTTTACGAAAAAAGAGTCATTCAAGAAGGATAATAAAAGTACAGTATTTCTATAAAAGGAGAAAAGAAAAGAATAGAAATCAGTTTCTCCCTTTTTGTACCATTCATGAATACTTCTTTTTGAGAATTCCAAAAAGAATAATTTTCTGAAAATGGAGTATAAATATAAATGATTCTTATCATTTTGAAAGCAGCAGTATATTTATTTCAGTTTCAGGGTACTCCAGTGATGAAGGTACTTCTGTTACTTGTGAGTCTTGCAGTTGGTCTATGTTTCGGAAATCAGTAAGTTCATACCTCGAGAATCAATGCTTCTATTTACGCTTCCAGAGTTCGAAGCAAGCGACAAGCCCTCTCCGATGCTCTCCGTTGGCCAAACAACACAATGAATTACTATTATGAGGATGGATTTCGTAACTAATTGATACAGTAACTCGAAACTTGAAGAGTATTTAATTACAGCGCTCGAAATGCAGGCCATGTTCAGAGATGCATTCAATTATCTCAAAAGTCATACTTGCTTAAACTTTGTGAACAATAAAGATGCGGAAAATGCAGTCTATATTCGTAATAGAGTGTCATGTTGGTCAGCTCTCGGAATGCGTTCGGGTGAACATCAAGAACTGTCCCTTGACTATCCCTGTGCCCATGTGAGTTAATGTGATCATTGCAAATTCATTGAAAATAAAGAATTATAACGTCGTAGTGGTGCTTTACAGTTCGGAGTTGCTCTTCACGAAACGATGCATGCACTCGGAATTGCACACGGACAAGCAAGGACTGACCGAGACAAATATCTTATAGTCGAAGCTGAAGATCACAATGATTACATCAACGAAGATACAACTCTCTCAGTTCCGTTTGACTATGGAAGTGTTATGCTGTATTGGAGAACGTGAGTTTTTTTCAGATGTATTGTCGAAATCAAAGTATTACAGCGAACGAAGATTTCCAAAAGACCCAGAGTACAACTACACAATGGGAAGTCTCCGAGTGGGATTTTATGATATGATTCTGTTGAACGAGTATTATGGATGCAATTGTGAAAAACATCCAGTGAAACTGGATTGTAAAAATGGAGGATATCAGAATCCAGCTAACTGCGATGAGTGTACATGTACTGATGGATTCAAGGGACAAACATGTGATGAATTGGATGGACATATTCTTTCGGCATCTACAGAATGGAGACCACTATACTATGGGGGACCGTATAGTAAAACTCTGGAAAAGAGTATGGCTCCAAAAAATGTGTTCTTCCACGTGACGGTAAGTACAGATTATCTCCAAGAAGTACTCTCAAAGAAAACGTTATTTCAGGCTCCAGAAGGATCAACAATTGAGGTTCGAACAACTCGCCTCGAAGGATTTTTCTGCCATTTTACTTGTGATTGGAATGGGGTCGAGTTGAAATATTTGACTGATAGAAGAATGACGAGTCCATTAACCTGCTGCGATGATGATAATCTATGGAACAAGACAAGATCCTCCACTAACAACCCATTTGTTATTGTGAAGTATGGAGAGGACAAAGGACCACGCTTTCAGTTCGAATATCGATACCTGCCTGGAAACTTGACTTCTTCATAAAAAAAATTTAAAGCATTTTTCTGAATAAAATTGATCATTTGCAAATGTGTTGTGTTGTTCAATAGAACATTCTTATTGTTCTAATAAATTCTGCTCGGTGTGATTTTCAGATGGTCTAGAGATTTGGTGTGATATGATAGTGTCCGACTTGATTGTTAAAGGGGGAGTCCACTATTCTGAATTTTTCAACTTTTTTCATATGAATCGGCTCAGAATTTTGTAGAAAAGAAGAAACCGTTTTGCAAAAAGTTCAAAAATAATTTTGAAGCGAGTTACGAGCCATGCGGAGTCGAACAAGCCGCTCTTCTTTTGTTGGCATCGCAGAAAGCCGGGAAAGATCATCTGGAAACTTACCCCTCCACCTAATTTTCACCTTCTCCTGTTTTTTTCTGTTATGTTTCATTTTGAGATCATTTTCGCAATAAAATGTTAAACAGAAAATTGTAAAAACTTAACTACAAAAGTCCGAGTAAACAGAAATGGCTCAAATGAAAGACTCCGGAATACAGCAAACCTCCTTGAATATGGGCTGATGTCCCTCACATATGAAGATCTTCCGGTTGACGATCCGAAACGAAGGACGATGGTGTTAACTTGGCCTTGTGAATTTTGGAGGACATCCCCTTCAACGATTAGGAGCCACCAGGTGTATGGGTGGATATAGCTCACTTGTGCATGTTCGGCCCATCTTGACTATCTTAAGGTGGGACCGGGATTCCGGTCTTTCGGCGCGACGGTCCGGCCAGAAATTTCCCGACTATCTAAGTTTTCCCTTTTTGGCGTTAGGCGACAACAGCTCACGGCGATCAGCAGTTTCGTGGGGACTG
>GL380155.1:39391-55342 GCA_000143925.2 Caenorhabditis brenneri | reverse complement strand
AAAAAACGCATCAGAAACAGTTTCTCATTTGCAAAAACGCATTACGTCCCTCGTGTACTCCTCGTGGGAAAAGAGAACGTTTTGTACTTCGGAGCCGTATATCTCGTTTCAGAGTGATTTTCGACATATGCGTCAAGAGGAAAACGTGAAGAAGAGAAGATAATAAATAAAATAAAAAAAATAAAAAAATGTGACTTCAGTCCACCTTCAATGGACTCTGGAAGAAAATTCAAAAATTTACGTTTTCAGTAACTTCGCAAAAATACTTCAACACTTTTGACCGGTAATCGTCGATCTTCATTAAACGAGATATTTTACTTGCTCACAATCTAGAGAACTTTCTGCCAAACACAGCTATGAGAATAAATGAGCAAAAAAGACGTTTATTCAACTTTCTGGTCAACTTCGAAAAATTATGACAAATTAAAAATGACAACCAATGAGATAAGTTTGAAACCGTAACAATTTTTTGCAATAGTTCATGACAATTATCAGTTCGTCTACCTCCAAACAGCTAACTCCATACAATTATCTCGATGCATAACAGTCGCCCACGTCCCATCACTTCTCTCAAAATCGACCCCATTTGCAAAGTCCACTTGTCTGATGGAGTAGGTGTGAGGGATTCTGGAAGAATATTCAGAAATTTTACATTTTCAGAAAGTCGATAAAACGTTTTTGAGCCGTTTTCTGGTCGGTTTTATTCAATAACTCATTTTCTAAACTTCTCATTTTCACTACCTCCATAAACATTGCTTAATTATAGTTTTTCATTCCATAAAAAAAGTAACCAAAACTCACTTCAAAAACCTCTCCCTCCTCCGTCCATCATAATTCTTATACCGAATATCTTTCAGTAAAACCGTCCAATTCGGTGCATCTGTGAAGTCTCCTAATTTCAAATACTCCAGATTCGAGCTTCCTCCAGACATCCAGTGTCTGATAAATTCACTGAATGCAGCTTCATTGAAAGAGTGAGTGTTGAATGTTGCCATTTGACAAGTCATCCTTTTCAAGTCCTCGAAGGTCACCCATCTAGCAAAATTGATGCAGATTCGAGGGATATTCAGAATCTGGAATCGTACTTTATAAGATTCCGCTGCTAAAATCTTTGAAACTCGCCTGTTTCTGATCAAAATCATCTGGGAGTACACAATTTATCAAAACTTCTTGTGTCGGTTGTGTCTTCTCCAATAAATATTTGATCTCCAATGGTCGAATATCTTCTCCCTCTCCTCTGACGATGATATCAACGCACTTCTGATAAACTGGATCTGAAAGTTCCCTTCGCATCCTTTCCAGACGTGGTTCATCGATTCGGACCGAGAGTTGATCAGTGAAGAATAGGTCGAGAAGATAGTGGAGGAATTGGAGGACATGGGGTTCGAATTGTCTTGAACAACAGCGGATCGTCTTGTTTTGCATGTTTTTTTCGCTGAAAAGAAGGGTGTTTTCTTGAGAATTTGGAAAATCCTAAAATTTCTGTTTCAGTGAGTTTGGTTAGTCTTATCTATAATCGAAGGATTACTTCAGGGATTACGTAATTGTCCTTATATCATTTGAAAGCTGATCCGGAATTCAGTTTTGAATTTTGCACCGGATTCCTAGCATCTTCCACGTAAAACTAAATTTTTCAAAAATTACTCGTTTCAGTGCTAAACTTAATACTAAAAAAAAGTTAATTTTGTGAATATCTAGGTTACAGAACTTGACTGATTTCAATTCCTCGGTTTTTTTTGGACCAGCCCTCAATTGAAATTAGTCTTATTTCAAAACTCCAAAGAATCGTTAGAGAATTACTGCAAATACGAACTAAGTGACTCATGATGAACCAGAAACAGGGAATTCTTTCGGTTTCGCTAGTTCCATGAAAAAATGAAAATCTAAACTTCGCCATTACAACGTTCGTCGGTTTACTGCCGTACCCTTCTATTACAAACTCTCTTCCCCCTCCAGGGTTTTGCGAAAATTTTTCGGTTTTTTTGGACATCTTCGAAAAAAATTTTCGAAAAATTCATCACCGAAAAATTTTTCGAAAAAAAAATGATTTCGAAAATTGTTTTTTCGGAATTCGACGGAATTGGAAATTTTTGTCGAGAAATTGCTATTTCTCTGGCGATCTATGAAAATTCTGAAAAATGAAACTTTTTGGCCAATTTCGTTGTTTTTTGTTGCTTTTTGTTGAAATGTTCGAGACTGGAATGGAGAAAATTTCATTTACGTTCCAAATTTTTTTTTCGATTTTTTTCGTTTTTTTTTAGACGAATTATTCCGAAAGAAAGATTCTTCGAAAATTTTTCGGAGGTCATTTTTCTCACAACCCTGTCCCCTTCACTTACCTGATATCAATCACACATCCCCTGACATCAATCTTCCCTATCGCCGGCCTGATCAAGATTTCAAACACAATTGTGAACTCAAATCCTGCATTCTTCGTCACAGCTATGTTAATTTTCTGTCCAATTGGCCCCTTGAGCACTCTTATCGGTAAAACTTTCCGTTTTGCGTTTTTGACTCGGGTGAAAGTGTTTTTGGAGGCTCTAGACAATTCAAATCTGCAAAAAAATTTCTTTTTTTGATTTTTTGACATTTTTTTTTGTGGATAACTTACACATCAATAATCTCCATAACATGAATAACATGGCGGAACGCAAGGAATGGGAGAAGGAGTAAATTGAAAAGTGGCATTATTGATTTTCGGGGGGTGGTGTCATTAGAGGAAGGTGGAGGAGGAGGATAATGTTTGCACGGGGTGAACGTCTACACGCAGGGTGGCCTTGCAAAAAAGAAGGGGGGGGGGGAGGGAAAGGCAGGTGCAGGGTGATGGATGGGCAAGGGTTTCATGTGGCAAGTGACGAACTGAAGAAATAACACACCTCCAAGAATTATAAAAGTAATGAAACTGTATGAAAATTGTTGTAGTTTTTGACAAAATAAACGGTTTCAGTGAGCTCATTTAGGACCATGTTTACACTTGCAACCACTTTTCATTTACTCCAGTGAACAACTGTCCCATGCATTATCCTTCATGTATTTTAAAGACCTTTACGAGTTCAGCCATTTGCCAACCTGCCTAAAATCTCCGGAAAACCAACGTGTAAACAATGAAATCTCCAATCGTCTTTGTGGACATCTGGCAAACAGCTTTTTTCACAATTCCCTTTGATTTCCATTGTTCCAATAAACTAATATAGCCGTACTAATCAAATTGCAAAAACAGAAGCGTCACATGTTCACCGAAGTTATGAAAGTGATGGAACGGTAATTTTTCATCAACGTTCGGGTAGTTTTGTGGCTGATAATACGGTTTCAGAGAGCTCATTTTAGTGAGTTAGTTACAGATTTTTTCACTAAGAGATTTTTCTCACTAAACAACCTAGTTAATGACTCTTCAAACTCCTTGTGCATTTTTTATATATTCAAAACTTTTATGGGCTCATTTACCCTTTCACCAATTTGCTTAATACTTCGAAAAGCCAATGTGTAAACGGCCTATTGAACTATTGCGGGTATGCGAAGATTATCGGCTCCGCGACATTTCGAAAACAGACATATCGCAAATGCGACGTCTCGCAAGTAGACGTTTCGAAAACCTCATTTTTGAAAACAGTCTTTTCGCAAGTTTTTGAAGTCGATCCAGCTTGAATACTAAAGCTTCAAAAGTTAAAGATGAGCCTTTTCCAGGCTTTTTTTGACCCGGAATCATAGTAATCTTAAATTTTAGTGACCCGAGTAATGCTTCCCGCTGAAAAGTTAAACTTGCGAAAATACTATTTTCGAAAATGAGGTTTTCGAAACGTCTACTTGCAAAACATCACTTTTGCGAAATGACCAAAACTTGCGAAACTTCGCATTTGCGATATGTCTGTTGTCGAAATGTCGCGGAGCCTGATTATCAAGCAACAGTCGTTAACTTGAAATTATAAACGTGATAAAACAGTTACTTTTGGTGAAAACTTGAGTTTTTTTGTGGCTAATAATATTGTTTCAGGAAAATCTTCTAATTCGTTGATAGGTTTCTTACTGTGCCGATCTTGATTGTTTTACAATGAAATCTCTCTTGCATTGTGCATTTCGTAGATATTCAGGTCTTCCATGGAATCAACTTCCTCTTCACCACAATTCACACATAATGGAAAACCACCCCCTAACAGCCTTTGTGAACATCTGGCGAGCAACATTATTCCAAATCATCTTGGATTGTTTCAGTGTTGTCTAATTAAGCACACAATGATCCAGAGCTTCGAGGAACGGAAAGGTTAAATATTGTCTGAGATTATACACGTGATGAAACACTAATTTTTATTTTTAACCCTCTTGAGTTGTTTCGGTTGCGCGAAATTAATATAGCACCAGTGTTTAACTTGCAGGAATTGAAAGTCCACATGTTGACTTGAAATTACAATCGTAATGGAACATAAATTTTTAATGGAAGTCGAAGTATTTTTGTGACAAAAATAACGGTTTCACAATGTTAATTTCAGTCAGTTAGTTACAGATTTTCTTACTAAAACGTCCAATGTCTATTGGCTTTCTTTTCATCTTCAAACAGATCACATAAACATAATTGCAAAATACATCAATAAATTAGGGCAGTTATTTGAAAGTATACGAAGTTAGGCCATCTCTTTTCGCTTTGGCTTCTTTGGATTCTTCGATTTACTCTTACATTTGCACTCTGGACAGATTGGAGCGTTACGGTGGATTTGAGAGTAGCAGGATTGGCATTGCTGGAACAAGAGTAGTAATCGGAGAAACCGTTCTATGGGGATGAAAATCGGTGAACTAAGAATTTGGGGGATCCACTTAAATCGTAAAAGATATGTTACCTTCATCGGTGGTGATTGATGGTCAGTAACTCTCTGATGTTGTTGCATTGCAGCAGCCACAGGATATCTGAACTGTTGGGCTGCTGGATTTGGGGGGAAACCTCCAAGTTGTTCGAGAAACATTGATTGGAACAGGTGTTTGAAGTTGATATTCGGAAACGGAAGACCACCACCGAAAATTGGAGTGGCTGAAGTGGTTGATAGTTCACTAAAAAATGAACTATGATATTCTCAACAAGAATTTGGAAAAAATTTCAAAGTTCAATTTTTTGACTTTATTAGAGGAAGTCAAGAGCTCTAAGCTTTAACAGATAACTTACATTTTGATATGAGTCTGTGGTAAATTATCCTGGCTCAATGAAATATCGCATCCAGTTTCCTTCAATTTTTCATTAGTCGCTTCCATCAGTTTTAATAAGACCTCGTATTCTTTCCTTATTTCATCCTCTCGTTCCTTTCTCTCCAATCCTGTTTCTGCCATTTCGCGCTCCAAATCGTTTTTGACCTGGAAAAATGTAACTTTTAAGAGTACAATGTTTCCTGAGAAGCAGGGCTGTGCGAAAAAAAAATTCCGAAAAAAAAGGAAAATATTTTTTTCAAAAATTTCGGACCGAAAAAAATCGAAAAAATTTTTTCAAAAATTTTGGTCCGAAAAAATTGGAAAAACTTTTTTTTCGAATTTTTCAGGGCGAAACAAATCGAATAATGATTTTCCGGAATTTCTAGGTTTTTTTCGTTTTTTTCAATGAAAAATGGGTGAAAAAAAAACATGTTTTTTTAAGTTTTTAAAAAAACAAATTTTTCGAAAATTTTTCGCACACCCCCGGTTTGATCACCTGAAACAGGTTGTTTTTTGTGAAACAGGTTGTGCGAAAATATTTTCGGTAGAAAATTTCCGAAAAATTTAACGCCTAAAAATTTTTCGGAAAAATGGTCTCGAAAAATTTTTTCGGAATCTGAAATTTCCATCGAGAAATCGATGATTCACTGGCGGCCTAGGAGAGAACAATTTGAAAAATGGAAGTTTTTGGCCAATTTTGATGATTTGGTTTTTTGTTGTTTTTTGCTGAAATGGTCGAGAATGGAATAGAAAAATTTCATTTACGTTTCAAAATTTTTTCGATTTTTTTTCGATTTTTTTCGGTTTTGTTCGATTTTGTTCGATTTATTTCGTTTTTTTTTTTCAATTTTTTTTCTTTTTTCGATTTTTTTTCGATTTTTTTTTTCGGCTTTTTTCCGGTTTTTTCGATTTTTTTTCAATTTTTTTCGATTTTTTTTCCGATTTTTTTCGATTTTTTTCGATATTTTTTTCCGATTTTTTTCGATTTTTTTCCCGATTTTTTTCGATTTTTTTGATATTTTTTTCCGATTTTTTTCGATTTTTTTCCCGATTTTTTTCCCTATTTTTTTCGATTTTTTTGATATTTTTTTCCGATTTTTTCCGATTTTTTTCGATTTTTTTCCCGATTTTTTTCGATTTTTTTGATATTTTTTCCGATTTTTTCCGATTTTGTTCGATTTTTTTTTCGATTTTTTTCGATTTTTTTTCCGATTTTTTTCGATTTTTTTCGATATTTTTTTCGGACAAAAATTCCGAAAAATACATTTTTTCGGTATTATTGGCTGGGAAATCTGATGGCTTTCGTGGACATCTGGCAAACAAGCTAATTCCAAACCTTTTTGAATTCTTTTGGTTATGCGTCATTGATATAGCACTCATCGTTAACCTCAAGGTAATGAAAGATCAAAATATTTCTGAAATTATGAAAGTAACGGAACATTTATTTTTATAAAAGTTCGCTCAGTCCTAGGAGGAATAAACGGTTTCAGGAAACTCATTTTGGTTTGTTAATTACAGATTTTTCACTGCGACAATTGGAAATGCTCTTCTAAAAATTGAATTGTTTCGGTGGTGTCTAATTAATTGTAAGCACACAATGATCCAGAGCTTCCAGGAACGGGAAGGTTAAATACTGATCGACATTATACACGTGATGAAACACTTCTTTTTGTGAAAATTGGAACACTTCCGTGACAAAATGAACGGTTTCAGAAAACTGATTTATTTTGTATAATGCTTTTTCAATATTTCGAAGAATATTTCGAAGAGACTCGAATGAATTCTCGAATTCCTCGTGCATTTTGTACACATATAGCAATCTTATGAGCTCACGTGCCCCCATAACATTTACCAATATGATTATAATTTTGAAAAACCAATATCTAATCAATTAAAGGATGAAGGAGGTGGGAACTCTCATTGTATTGAGACTCGTATTGAGACTAAAAAAGGCCCCGGCACTTATAGGCAAACAGAGTGGGCGCGCTTTCCGGGCCTCATAGCGCAGCCGGTAACGCGTTTGGTGTCCTGCCGAACGGACCCTGGGTTCGAACCCACCAGAGGTATCTGCTGTCAAATTTTCAGAGAAATTATTTTTTTGAGTTCCGCCCTCCTATGAGATTCCTAATGGCTTTCATGGACACCTGTTTATATTGCAATTTTATTTCAAAGCATCCTGAATTAGTTTTGTAATATTCATTTAGCACGAATTAAATTTATTATCTCACAAGAAACGGAGATTTCAAATATTGCCCGCAATTATAAACTGATGAAACAGTAATTTTCATAAAAGTTGGAGTAGTTGTGCGGGATACAAAACTGTTTCAGAAAGCTCATTTTAGTCGGTTAATAAAAGACTTTTTCACTATATCGCAGTGTGTAATTCACCCAATGATTCTTCAAATTTTTTTTTGCTTATATAATCATTTACCCTTCCATCAATCTGCTCGAAACTTCGGAAAACCACTTGGTAAAAACATAATGGCTGGGATTTCTAATAAGCTTTGTGAGCAGCAATCTTATTCCAAAGTCTCTTGGATTGCTTCTGTTGTGCGTAATTAATTCCGCAGAAATTGCTCGATTCATGGAACCAATACGGACCAAAACTATGAAATTGATGGAACAGTAATTTTTAATGAAAGTTGAAGTAGTTTTCTGACAAGTAATACGATTTCAAAAAACTGATCCTTTACCATCTTGCTCATAATTGCGAAAAACCACTGGGTAAAAACACAATGACTGGGATTTCTAATAGGCTTTGTGAGCAGCAATCTTATTCCAAACCCTCTTGAGTCGCTTCGATTGCGCAAAATTGATTTAGCACCAGTGCCAAACTTGCAGGAGCAGAAAGTCCACATCTTGACTGAAATTACAATCGTGATGAAACAGAGTCGAAGTTGAAGAAGTTTTGTGACAAATCAAACAGTTTCAGAAAGCTCATTTCAGTCAGCTAGTTACAGTTTTTCTTACTTTGTCGAGTCTAGAATAATAAAGACACTTCTTTTTGCATATTCAAATCTCTTATGGGCTCCTTTACCAATATGCTCGAAGTTTCGGAATACAACTGGTAAACAATTATTGGCTGGAATTCCTAATAGTCTTTGTGGGCAGCAATCTTATTTCAAAGCCTCTTGAATTGTTCCGCTTATGCGTAATTAATTTAGCACCCTTCGTTGGCTCGCACGAACGGAGAAGTCAAATAGTGTCCGAAATTATAAAATTGATGGAACAGGATTTTTTGTGAAAGTTGGAACACTTTCGTGACAAAATGAACGGTTTCAGGAAACTGACTTAGTTCTTTAAGTTATAGGCTCTTCCAATGGTTCCAAGGGTTCATTATTTAGCAATATGTCTTAACCGGCAAGAACTGAAAGCTCAGATATTGACCCAAATTGTGAAAGTGATAGAACAGGATTTTTTAATAAAAGTTGGAACAGTTTCGTGACAAAATGAAACGGCTTCAAGACACTCATTTAGGTCTGTTTATTACAGATTTTCCACTGCAAGGATAGGAAGTATCTTCTAATAAATTTTCTTATTCCTTTTGCATTTTGCACGTTTTCCAGTCTTCAATGAGATCATCTTCCCCTTTACAGCAACTCACTTTACACTTCCCTCCACATACACCATCTGTGCCTTCTCTTCTCCGCCCCAGGGTGACCACCCCCTTTATTCTTATCGCATCACATTCCCCCTCTCCGGTCTGGTCTCCTTACTCTTCCTACTACCCTGACACTGCCTTTTTATTACACTTTACCCTCAGCAAAGAATATAGATAAGACGAGGTTAGTGGAGTTTTTACCATGCCGTCATTACGTCTCCTTCTGATCCAGAGTGGTTGATCCCAGAAGTTTCTGAACACGGGGTCAGGCACTCTGGATCAGAAGGAGACCAGCGATGGTCGAAGCAGCTTGGTTATGGCACCGATATTAGGATCGTGCCCTTGGATCTGAAAAAAGACCCTAGTAGTTCGGAGAAAGAGCATGAAGACTGCCCCATAGAGAAAGCTCGGGAAGACCCTCAAATGAGAGGGTGAAGGGGCACAGCCCGAAGACACAACGGATCCAGGGGTCCTATCAGATGGTCCAAAGCGGGCTAGACCCTAGACAAGCAAGCAGGACACGTCGCCACGATGGATGGAACCGCAATCATCTCGGATCTCGACCAGATGGACCAGTGCACCTTCGACAGTGGATACCTCAAGCAAGAGTCAGCAACAGTCGTGTGGGAACCGCAAACGGCAAAACGGGAGTGTGCATTTCAATATGCATACACATCAAATGCTATCACAAACCAGAACCACATCGCCATAGAAGAAACTGGATTGTTCTCGAACATCGACAGGGATCTCCGGAAGCTGCGGAGCATTATGGACGATTGCTACATCAACCAAGCCTTGATGACAAACGATGGATTGCTCATTGAGTTCCCCGATATGCACCATCGACGTTCGGAGCACACCGCATTCAGCAGAGTCCAATCTCTTTGGGTCCGAAGGAAGAAGGAGATCGTGGGCATGGCAGGACCTCTCGGCACATGGCTGGAATTTGAAGTAGGTCAGAACTTCTCAACCCCGCTGACTTGGAAGCTGTTTGGAAAGAAAACACTCACGGAAATTTCACCCATCAGAAAGCAGATCGACAACAGAGCATTGCTGAGAGAGTTCAAAATGTTTGGAGTCAACAATGCATTGCCGAGCAATCGAGCTAAGTTCTACCCTGTGGACCGTCGACACCCACAGCCCGACCTGCTCATCGCCTTGAAATCGATCAGGATGGCCCAATACAGGTGGAGAGAGAAGAAGCGCCTGTAAGAAACAAAAAGAGAGATCAACCACTCTGGATCAGAGGATGCAGAATAAGTGGGAAACTCCCAGCAATCGTCAAGACACTTCAGGAACATCTTTCCCAGTGCCCAGAGTGTCGAAAAAACATATTCTGAAGGCAAAAATCAACCACTCTGAAGCAGACTGGATCTTTAAAGAAGTAAGCTCAACCAGAGGGAAAATTGTGCTTGAAAAGATATGAGCCGTTTGAAGTCAACACCCCCTGAAAGGACAATGTCAATTTACGAGTTACAAGCTTGTGGGGCGTCAACTCAGCTCCTACAATCAAAATCGAAGTCAGACAGAACTTCAAAGGACTAAATAGAAAAAAATCGAAAAAAAGCCAAACGATAGGTTTGAGAAGATACTCTTGGAAACCGCCAATTATCTCTGCCAATGATTGTAAACTTATCTGAAAGTTCTGAAACTGTTTTTCTTTTATGCAACTTCGCCTTCGTTCAATAAATTCGTTGCTTTGGCTCATTTTATGTTGTATGATAGAGTTATTGAACCTAGCACTAGTGATGATTAACGTATTCAATTCCAATAATTAGTTTTTGAAACATTTTTTTTTCTCAGTTACACAATAGTTATGTCAAATGAATGTATCTGACTTTCTAGTAATTCACGGAGATATGATTAGAAAACTAGATTTCTGATAAAAATCTAAATTAAACTCGAAAGTTTTTTCAATTTGATAAAGTTAACCAGGAAAAAATTAGGTTTCAACGAATTCATTTATGAAACAGGTCATAGATAAAATCTAGTTCATGATTCGTTGACTAAACTAAACTTGAGTTGAGTTGTTTTTCAAAATGTTATAAAGCAATGAATGAAATTACGACAAAAAGAAATGTGGAGCAAGAGGAAACATTCTCTAACAAGCGTTTTCGCTGTGAGCACTTCCATGCAAATTTATGCATGAAAATATTCCGAAATAAATACTCATAGAAAAATGTTCTTCCTCAATATATTGCAATATAGAATCCATCAATTCGAGTGAAAAAATTAGATTCATGTGTTTGAAGTAGCATAAGTGCAACAGAAAAAAGTGTTGTAAGAGTTTTGTGCTGAAAACACTTTGGTTTTTGTTTCTGTTTCAATTATGTCGTTTCAGACAAGTGAACCTGAAATTACACTTGGAGTCCGCTTCACTCTCCAGATTCAAAAACATTATTAAATTCCGTTACTCGATAGACAAACATTTTTGTTATGCTTGGAACCGCTGGAAAATGTAAAAGGTGTATTGAAATGAATCTTTTTTTTTTCGACTTATAAAACGAACTTGAACGAGAAGAAATTGTTTTATTAAAAGCTTGATGTTTTTTTTAAAATCAAACGACAACGAACAAGCGAACTTCAAGAAAAGCGTTTTTCACAATGTCACGAAACAGAAAAAAAAATTGAGAAACCTTCGAATATTTGACAAAAATATACATGAAATAGAAGGAAGTTATTTCAGAAACTTTGAATCATGATGTATTTGGAGTCTCTGACGGTTGAAAGGACCACTATATATTTGACCGAACTTTCTCTTATTACTTTCAAATATCTTCTCCAAATTCAAAATTCCTGTGCCAGGTTTCTGAAGAAAAAATAAATATCCAACATGAAGATTGTTAGTTGGGCTTGGTTTTCCTAAGACCGGCCAAAAAAATTAAGACCGGCCGAAATATCGCCGGCCGAAAATAACACCGGCCAAAGAAATTATTCGGACCCTTTTAAGGTTTTCTAAAAAATAAAAAAAAATAAAATTCTTCTACCTTTATTCAAAATTTTCGAGAAAAATTGAAAAAACCCCTATTTCAAAACTATTTGAGCCACTTCCCGAGTTCGTAAATGACTCAAAAATTTATTGGAGATGCCCTAAGGGTCAAATATCAACCCTCCAAAGTTTGGAGACGATATCTCAAAAATGAAAATTTTTTGAATTTTTGAGCTGGAAATCATATTTTCTGCTATAATTCCAGACGATGACGTCATAGGGGTCTAGTAACATGTTTATCATAAGTCACTCATATGTGTGCATATATGATCCAAAAATCATACGGATCCAAACAACTTTTTGCAACTGTGCCAATGGGAAGTCTCTTCTTACAGAAAGTGCTTTTAAGGTTTTTAAAAAAATTATCACCGGCCGAAATAAGACCGGCCAAAATTAAAACCGGCCGAAGATAGGAGACCATTATCACCGGCCGAGCTTGCAATTAAGACCGGCCCAATTTTGTGAAAAGGCCGCCCAAGAATTGAAATATTTTTCAAATTTTTCGCTCATATTGTTGCCGCCTAGTCTGCGTGTTCCTAAGCCTGTTCCAATAGTGGTGTTTTACGCTTTCGAAAGGTAAATTAATTGGATCTCTATTGAAATAGGCTTAGAAAACACATCAGAAAGCCTTCTAGAGCAAAAAACCAAACTATAATTTGTTTTTATAATCAAAAAATTTAAAAAAAAATCTCAGTTCTTGGCTGGCCTTTTCACAAATTTGGGCTGGTCTTAATTACGAGCTCGGCCGGTGATAAAGGTCTTCTCTCTTCGGCCGGCTTTAATTTCGGCCGGTCTTATTTCGGCCGGTGATAATTTTTCTGGGGTTTCAAAATTTCTTCGGCCGGTGTTATTTTCGGCCGGTCCTAATTTTTATGGCCGGTCTTGGGAAAACCAAGCCGTTAGTTGGAGTCTTTCGAGTTTTGGGTTATCACCTTGCATCCACTTTTGAAGAAAATCATTCAATACGTCACATGATGATAAGTATACGTCAAGAATTACCTACTTACACATCATGTTCACTAGATAATCCACAAGAACCAATGCGTGAAGTTTCATATGAAATTTCGACAGATGTGAACGCTTTTAAGACAAACTGTTAGCATTAGTTTCGCAACTAAACTCATGGAATAAACTTCCAGACTGTAACGGAAAAAATATTTCCGGAATACGATTTATCATTTTTTAAATCTCAATACATAATGAAAGTTCAGGTAATGTTTCTCGTTCGAGCTCAAATGTATTCAAATATCTAAAAGATTAGCAAAGGTTTCTAATGTTTTCAGTTCCATTATCAAAGTTTATATAGTGTCATTTGTTGCTTGATTATTAGAATGAAATCTTTGATGATAAGCGTATACCCTGTTCCCGTAAAAAAAGAAGTTTCAGACAACAATTGTCATGTTTCACTTGAAATTACCGAATTTTTTATCTGAAATGAATTCGATGGTTGCAGTACAAAAATAACAAAATTTACTATTTTCCCCAGTTTCATTAACAAAGTTTGTAAATCTCAGGACCGATTGACCAATGGGCATTACGGTTTTTGAAAAAGAATGTTGAAATAACTCCTAAATCTAGCCCGATACATAATTGAAATCAGCCGAGGTTTCATCTTGAAGTAGATTATATTCAGAATTTGAGAATACACTGAATGCTCCTATGTTTTCCTGTTTCGATTTCTAACTTTATATTCCATCGTTTTTTAAAAATGTTGGTCTCATTGATTCTTATATAATTCACAGAAGAATGGTATGTCCGGATTTCAGGAAAAAAATTCGGTTCAAATTGGTTTTTTTTTCTTTAAAGTTACATTTTTCACATCCGACCTGGATTTTTTCGAAACTATATGCCAAACTTTTTTTCCAAACTTTATACCAATTTTTCTTATTTTTTTTCGTCAGTTTCATTAATTCGTTTTGTACCCATACTTTTTTCGGAACTTCGATCGTATTGAGGTTGCGAGATTCTTAAATCACGGAGATTACTATGGGATGTCTTGTAGGGGCGTGAGAAATACACAGCAACTGAATCAAACATTTTCGAATAATGATTGTATTAGTTTTGAGGCTCAACCCTAATATAATAAACTTCCAGGCTGTAACAGAAACACTATTTCTGTGATATGGTTCGTCTTCTCGTTCTCAATACACAATTGCAAATCGGAAGAAGAATTTCCTCAATAACGAATGTATTCAAAATTAGACGTTTTTACAGTTTCGTTACCAAAGTTTATATCTCTCTGTTTTTGAAGTGTTGATGCTCTGTTCCGTCCTTGACTATAAAATCACTAAAATCAGTTCGAGGAAAACACGAGATGCTCGAAATGTCCTTGATTCCAGCAGAAGTTTCGGACGAATGTTTGTTGCTTTTAGTTGGAACATATCGATATTACAGTCGTTGATTCCAGTACAAAACCACAAGGAAAATCGGAACTGTCTACCAAGAATCTACTTTTTTGTCAGTTTCATCATCATATTTTATATTCATTTTTGATGACTTTGATCGGTATTGGGTTAGTACAGAACTCTGAAATAATGAAGAAAAGTCTATAGTCCTCGTTCGCTTGGTTCTCATTACGCACATAATTGCAGTTGGACAAGTGTTTACCTGAATTATGAACAATTTTTCGAAGTATAGAAAAGTTCCAATTTTTCTCGGTTTCATTATCAAAGTTTATATATCCATTCGTTTCTTGAAATGTTGATTGGTTGAAATTTCGACTTTTATCCAAAAATCACAGAAATCACCTTGAAGAGAAACGGTATTCTCATCTGAATTGGATTCGATGGCTTCAAAAAAATACGACGAGGTACATCAAAAATTGAACTATTTTTACAGTTTCACTAACAAAGTTTGTATTCCTTATGAAGTCTGTATATATCTGGTAGACAAATGATTACTACGGTTCGCGAGAAAAAATGTTATAAGCACTCCTATTTCAGTATTCCAAGAAAGTTTGCACGATCTTTTGAAATTGTTAGTTCCAGTACAAGACTATGTATAGTCAAAAAAGTGCCATATTCGCTTGTTTTTTTTTGTAGTTTCAATAGGCTCTTTGTTTCAACAATACTCTAAAGTCAGGGAAAGGATACAGGAAATTCTGAACATACGGAAAACCTTCAACTAGTAGTTTGATAACAAAACACATGGTATAAACTTCCAGACTGTAACAGAAAAAATATTTCTGGAATACGATTTACCATTTTTTTTGTTATCAACACATAATGAAAGTTCAAGTATTTTTTCTCTTTGGAGTCCAAATGTATTCAAAAATTTTAAAGACTAACAAGGGTTTCAAATGTTCTCAGCTTCATCATCAAAGTTTATATCCTTTCGTTCTTGGAAGTTCTGATATGTATCCTCTAGTTACTTGGAAGGCAAATGAGCAAAAATAGAAAACACGGTTTTCAAGAAAGATTTTCAGTTTATCAAGAAGTTCAAGACGATTCTTTGAAATTTCTCTTTTAAAAAAGTTGAAAAAAACTCCTCCCACTCCCGCGCACATTTTTCGATTCTCTGTATTCCAGCATGCTTCTAGGGTCACGAAAATATTATAAAACACGCACTCTCAATATTTTTGGCTTGGAAATTGTATTTTCGTAATTTGAATTTCACCGTGACCATAGAAGCATGCTGGAATACAGAGAATCGGTTCAAATCTGCATTCAAATCTCCCTCCTTTTCGTTTTTTTCATTCTCGCAACGATGCTCCGGAATTCCGTTTGCGTCTGCTTTTTAACCCGTAAATCTACACTATTTATTTCCATTTTTCTCAATTTTTCTTCCTTTTCTACCACTTTCCATGCTTTTTTCTCTTGATTTCTCATAGAAATTGATGGAATAAGGACCCCAGGTACGATTATAACGCATTTTCTTTGCTTTAATCTTGCCTGGACGTCCCAAATGAAGTCTATGCTTCTCAGGTGGTTACCTGTTAGGCTATAGAAAGATCGCAAATAGGACGCGCTGAATCGTAACGGGGGTTTTTCTTATTGAAATTTTTTTTTTTTTCCGGACGGCTCTAAACAGATCATGTGGCAGGAATGCCAAGCATTTGGAAGACACCCCGCTTGATTATTGTTGGAATAAGAGCTCATGTCGTGGTCACCCCCCGGTATTCTTTTTTTAAATTTGACTGTTCTTTCTGAATACAAATTTCCGCTCAACCATATACACCGCTTCCGTCCTCACA
>GL380155.1:17424-39329 GCA_000143925.2 Caenorhabditis brenneri | reverse complement strand
GCGTCATAATCGTACCTGGGGTCCTAATTCCATCAATTTCCATGAAAAATCCGGAGAAAAAGCATGGAAGTTGATAGAAAAGAGAGAAAAATGGAATAAATAGTGTAGATTTACGGGTTAAAAAGCATGCGCAAGCGAAATTCCGGAGCATCGTTGCGAGAATAAAAATCGAAAAGGAGGGAAATTTGAATGCAGTTTCTTGGTTTTTATAAAGAATTTCACCGAAAAAGATCTTTTAACATGAAATTAAGCAGTTTTTCTGATTTTCACTTTGATGAGAGATAATTCCGCATGTTCGCATCGTGATCGCTTCAATGAAACATCGCTTGGCTCGTTTTTCACTTGCTTCAAATTTTTACAGCTTCGTTAACAAAGTAGATATCCCTTCGCTTTTCAAAAAACTGGAAACTACACTTACTCATCACAATTTCATTCTGGGAAAGTGGGGCTGAAAATCAAGAGAAGAATGGGGGGATTTTTCAAGAAAACATGGGGGAAACGCGGGACACAAATATAGGAGAAACGGATCAATTCAGAATCATAGAATTATGGTACAAAGAAGGAATTGGCGGGTGTGGGATGGGAATCGAATTAGTAATGATAATTATAATACGCGAGTTAATGTTGGAAAGAAAATTGCACAGGAAAAGTATATAGATGAACTAGAAAGGAAAGGAAAGGGGCGTCAAACATAGAGAAACATACGAAAAATACCACAAGCGAAATGAGAATTTGTCGGTTTGTAAAGGGGAAAAAATAGAAAATGAAATCGATAAAATTAATCATATCTAGCGGAAAGAGACGCCAATTTGTTGGCGACATCCTGATAAAACGCGGCTTGTCTCTTCAAGTACGTGCCCATCGTCGACTTCAGATCCTCCACCTTCTCGGCGGTCTGGTGCTGGACTTCGGCGACGACTGCGTAGCTCATCGCATCGATTCGCTGCTTCATTTTCTCAGCTTCGACGGATGAGAGACGTCCCTCGCTTTCTCGGAACTTTTGGAGGGCTTGCTGGAAAAAATAGGGCTTTATTTGTTGAAAAACGCTTGAAAAGCTTCATGCGCCCTTAAGGTAACCTATATTTGACCTACCTTATGAACATGAATAATATCTGGAACATTCTGCACGGTCCCCTTGTACGAGTACAAGTTCTCCAGCACCGGCTCCATGTCATTCTTCGTGTGCGCATCGAACACTTGTCCGATCTCATGGTACTCAGATGCGGTGTGCGCAAGTGCGTCCGTCAGTCGGCGGCTTGCTGAAAATCAATCTACATGCTGTCCTAATAGAGATAGTTTTCTTACCAACAGTCTCATCGATTTCAAACGACTGCTGAAGTGTCTTGAACGCGCTGCCCATCTTTTGCCAGTTTTGTTTGACGGCTGAAAATATCAGAATTGAGCACGGTTGCACTTCGAAGATTGGTAAAATGAAAATGAAACTCACGTCCTGAGAACACCTTCTGGAACAAGTTCATTCGCTCCTGCATCACACGCATCGCCTCCTCCGACGTTTTGACACTTCGCTGGAAGCGTTCCACTTGCAAATCTCTGAAAATGACACGGTTTGTTTCAGTAAGAGGGAAAATTTGCTTCAACGTACACACTATTCGGATCCAGTGGCTGTTGTGGAACGGTGATACAGTTCAGGAAGCTTCCGCCGATATACTCGTCCTTCTCGGCACGTCGCTTTCCGCTCTTCCAGTCTTTCTCGTCGGTGCAGCTGATGAAATGGAGCCATACCTGAAAGAAAGAAAGTTTGGGTCTGGTAATTATTACCCATACCGTTTGGGTATGGGAATTATTTTGGGTATGGGAACTATTTTGGGTATGGGAATTATTTTGGGTATGGGAATTGTTTTGGGTATGGGAATTGTTTTGGGTATGGGAATTGTTTTGGGTATGGGAATTGTTTTGGGTATGGGAATTATTTTGGGTATGGGAATTGTTTTGGGTATGGGAATTATTTTGGGTATGGGAATTATTTTGGGTATGGGAATTATTTTGGGTATGGGAATTGTTTTGGGTATGGGAATTGTTTTGGGTATGGGAATTATTTTGGGTATGGGAATTATTTTGGGTATGGGAATTATTTGGGTATGGGAATTGTTTTGGGTATGGGAATTGTTTTGGGTATGGGAATTGTTTTGGGTATGGGAATTATTCGGGTATGGGAATTATTTGGGTATGGGAATTATTTGGGTATGGGAATTAGCTTACCTCCGACTGACTCAACACCGGATGCCGGCAAATCTTGTTGACCCACAATTGCAGAATGTGTTTTCGGTGATCGATGAGATCCTCCTCGTATCTGCCGGCGACTTGTTTCTCCGGAAGCGGTGGAATCGGGATGAAGATGTATTTGGCGGAGAGTTGCTCGTGGAGCCAATCGAAGTGTTTGTAGCGACGGGATACCTGACACTGGTAATTTGTTAGAAAATTTTATCAAGTTTTGAGGATCTTACCTGAATATTAGTCAAACTAGAAGTGATCGAATAGGCGATAAAACTCTTCAGTCCCTTCAACTTCGACTCCTTCTTCGGCTTATCCACCACACACGTGTAGTACTGCTGGATTGGTTTCCATTGAATAATTCCGTTATTCATAATCACTTCGTGTCGTTCTGAGATCGGACTGGACATCTTTGACTCTCCAATCACATATGCTTCAACACCAGACTTTACGAAATTCGAGAATCTATTGATATTTTTGTTGACCTTGTTCGATCCACGATCCGTTCCATGTTCCGAGTGACTGCGGCTCAAATCGCGACGAGAGTTGTTGGAGGCGAGTGAGGAGGCGACTGTCGGGCGGGATGGTTCCTTCAACTTGAATTTGGTTAGAATTTTATCACACCGTTCACGACGACTACTACAAAACGGGGACAAAACCATAAATTCATGCATAAACATAGCAAAACTAAGGTAACAGGCTCCGATAACAGTTTCAGGCCACAGGAAGAACTGAAGAACCAAAGATGCACCAAACGACTGTATTCAGACTACACAACCGAACCTTATTATTCTCATGATGTAGAGATGAGTGATGTGACACACTCAGACACGTAGCAGACTTCTCAATCCGCCGACGACTATCCCGCTCTTCGCTGGGCCGTCGTCGGCGGGTGCTATCCTGACGGGATAGTCGCTTTGACCTGTTGGATTTATGCGACCCCACACTACCATTCCGCTTAGACGGGACAGTGTCGCCTGGAATAGTTTTCCTAGCTTACTAATTCCATGGGTAGAGAGTTAGATACCATGTTGACTACTACGAGTCTCATCATCCGTGGACATGTCTGTTCGAGACCCGCTGGCACGATGATGATGAATCATTTGATGATTGGAGGAGGCTACCGCAGACGGGTCATGTACGGATAGGCGGTGCTCCTTAACAAGGAAGTTGAGAAAGACTAATCTTCTAAGTACTTGTAGGCGCCTAGGACTAACCCACGACGGCGAAAACGAGACGCTCGCTCGATGCACCCCACGAATCTCAGTTATCGGGATAGGCTTATGATAGAAGAAGACGTCGGCGTCAGATTGACGCAATCGACGCATTTCCTTCATATATATAGAGAGGAATATAAACTCAAGATAACTTTCGAGAGCACATGAGTTTCTCTTGAAAAATGGCTCCAAAGAGACGGAGAAATAGTGTGAAAAGAAGAGCTTTTTGTCGCCGCTCAATAGCACCAATCAGGGGGCGCCTCTCTTCTGGAGTTACTCGGTTTTGGAGTGGGAAGACGAGTTGATCTTGTCGGGAGGAGAGAATTGGTGGGGTGCACAAAGAGCAAGGGATATCCTTTTCAGAAGTTTTTTTCGGCGTCGGGTGAGCTTTCTTTTGGGGTTGTTCGCATTTTTTATTAGGTTGACGTATAATTTATTTTTTTCCGGCTCTAGACCGCCCGGTTTTGGTATTTTTCGTTCTCAAACTGGTAACCTACATCATGGCTTTTTAGTGAACTTTGAACCCACTTTCTAAAGAGCTTGACGCCATTATTTTGTTCAATAGGGTCAGCGCCCGGCAAAATTGATTGCTCTCTTAGAACTTAATTCTACTGAAGTTTCGAGCAAAGATTACAAAGAAAAATACTAAATTTTATGATATCACAGAGCCAAAAAATGCTCATTTTTCGCTTGAAAACCTATTTATTGAAAAAAAATTACATTCTGAAACGATTGCGACGGGCTGACTTGAAGATGATCGAGTGCGATGAAGCTGGCCGATCGGCCGCGAGCGAATAACATTTCACTTCAGCTTAGGAAGACAGTTAAAATGCCATCATCGAGTAGTAGTAGCCTCGGAGAGGAAAGACAGAATTTCGAATGATTAGAAAATAGAGAATGAGGCCAGAAATCTTTGTCGACGGACGGGAGGACGGACGGAGAATAGAAAACCGGAAACCATGTTGCTCCACTCGGCTTCCTTTATTTTGCGACGACGACTAGGAGGAGAATGTTTCGACGAATTTCAATTGTTGAAGGAGAAAAAGAAAGGGTTTTTCAAAAGAACAAAGCGATAGGGTTAGGAAACATTGAATATTGGGTTAGTTTTCTGAATCCTAAAATCCCTTACCTGCTCCTCATCCTCATCCGTCCACTCATCATCGAAATCATCGTTCTGTGATGGGTAGGCTGCTCCGGATGCTCTTGGAACTTCTGGAAGAGAGGCGGCTGGCGTCGGATACTGATGTTGGTAGGATGGTGGCATGTTGTCTGAAGCGCCCCAGTCATCGAAGCGTGGCGGCGGTGGTGGTGGGTAGCTGGATGGCGTGGCAACGACAGGTGGAAGTGGTGGTGGGGCGACGACCTGGAAAAATGGAATTTTATTGGAAATGGATGATAACAGGGGTTTATTTTTCATCAGTTTGGGGTTCTAGGCCTTCTAGCGACTCTATTCTAACAATATTCATACATGTTTCCCTCCACTGGCGCTCCCAATCTTCCCAATATTCTTCTGATGATGTTCCTGTGGTGTCTTCTTATGATGATGAGGAAGTTCCCCTCCACCCTCTTCCTCCTCCATCAAAATCGGCTGCACTTTTTTGTGCGGCGATGACGACGAAGTTTCCGCCGGCTTGATGAGCGTACTACAGGTGTGACGTCGAAGCATCTGCTTGCGACGTCGTTCGAGAAGCTGACGATGCGCCTCGTCGGATGAGCCGCCACCCGGTGGCGTCGGGTAGTTCTCCACGGCTTTTCGAAGCGACGATGTGAAGAGCATTGCGAGAATTTTGGATCTAGAATTCTAGAGATATACTACGGAAACAAGAAAAAATCGAAAAGAAATGGGAAACTCCAACAGAAAAAAATCCGAAATGAGAAGGAAACGGTGATTGTTTTTCTCCTCCTTCCTCCATTTTTAGGTTCTTCTCATTCTTTTTTCGTCTTCCTCCTCCTACTCCTCCATCTTAAGTTTTGAGTAGGGAAGGATGATCCGGACAGGAGTCTCCAGGGAGAGGGTGAGGAGGGGGAAAACCAATTTCAAAATAGTTTTCGTTTTCTTTTGCTGTCTTCTCCCAGTGTTCTTCGCTATTGTTATTGCTTATATTTCCCATATATTCTTCAAATTTCTTTTCGATTTTTGGTTCTCTTTGGCCGAGGCTTTTTCCAGAAGGAGGAGCTCACGGAATGAGCATTTTTGAGCATCTTCGCCAGACTCCTCTCAACAAAATTTAAATTTCCAATCATTTTGATGCTTTTGTTTGTTGTGTAGAAGAAGCCGCGCGCCAAGACACAAGTAAAAGCCAATTTGTGGAAAAGGCGGGGGGAAACAAAACCCCGGGGCAGACAAAATACAATCAGGACCGCCCGAAAATAGATGAGTTTGTCTGAAAATGAGAGTGAGTGGAAATGGAATTACCGGTGGCGGACGAGACGCTTGATACGGAGTGACGTACGTCTCGGGGAAGAGCCCAACGGAGCCACGGACGTTTCGACCTTCCATCCATCCGCCGTCGATATTCTGGAAAAAAAGAAAGGGTTTAATATGGAACTCTGGGGTTTTAGGCTGATTTACTGCTAGAAAATTCGAAAAAAAAAAGCATTTGTTCCGATAAATGTGAGAATTTTTTTTAATTTTTGTCGAATTTTCGGCACCGCGACATTTGGAAAAATGCATTTTGGAAGAAAAAGTTTGAAATTATATTTTGATCTAATTTTCCAGAAAATCGATTGAAATTGAGACAAAAATGTTGAAAATTTCAAGCCTACTTTTCAATGATTTCGAGATGTCAGGTTTCGAAATGTCGCGGTTTCGAAATGTCGCGGAGTCGAATTTTATATATCAAGTTTTCGGCAGAAAATAAGGTAGGAGGAGCATTTTTTGCTCATATTCCTTTGTTTTTTTCCGGAAAATAAGAAACGATTTTCGTATTTTTCAATGAAAAAATGAATGTTTTGTGTTTTCTTCACTTGAATCGTCTTTCCCAAATTTTTCTAGAAAAAACTGCAAAATTCACCTCTCTGATAACTGTCAAAATCTCTCCAGCCGATATTGTCATCTCGCCCGAATTGGGCTGCGCCTCGAAGTCGTACTCAGCTCGCACCTGAGCCATTTTCGGCACTGAAAATGATTTCAGTAGAGGATACATTTAGTGAGATCGAACGACGAAAAGAAAATTCCAGAACCCCCCACGCAGAAAAAAAATGAGGAAAAAACACAAAAAAAAAGAAGAAAAAAAAGATGATTAAAAAGATAGCAAGGAATGATTGGGGAAGAAGGCGAGGAACGCGGGCAGCAGAAAATCAATGAAAATAAACAATGAGTCACATTATATTATAACGGGGCAGGCAGGAAAAACTCGTGATGAGGACGATGATGATGATGGTGGAAAAGGGGTAAACGGCGTGGATGGTGTCAAATTCCCGTATGCACAAGAGTTGTACTTTGAAAAAGTTGAAGCACACCGAAAATGCTGGTTGATTCAGCGATTTCTTCTTGTGAGACACACATTTTTATCGGAATCGAGCGCGCTTATCAGTAAAACTGATTCATTTTCTGGGAAATACTAATAAATTAAGAGCATGTTCTTCTTTTTCGGGTCGGAACGTGGTCGACCTGCTTTTGCAGCATCGCCACGTGATAAACCTTGCGATAAAATTTTTTTGGAAGCAGTGGAGAATGCTGCCTGGGAATATCCGTGGCAACAGAGAAAAAACCAACGCGCCTTACGAAATCTGCAGTTGAAATCTCATTTCGCAACAACACAAAACACTTGATGACGCAAACAATACGGTTAAATGGTGGAAGCATCGGCAAAGCTTTATGGTCACACATGAACAAGCCATTTCGCTTCTTTTCTGCAATCAACTACAAGCACCCCGGAAGAAACGCAGAGAAAAATACAGAATATAACCGAACGCGGATCGGAAAATCCAATTGTCCAGAGGGCACAGTAGAGGCGCAACCGGTTTTCAATTATATTTTTTCTCTGTTTTTTTCTCGAATTCTCTCCGATTTTTTATTGACTTTTGCGAATTTTCTTTCCCTCCCGTTTCGCGCTTGTTTTTTCAATTTGCTGCCCGCTTTTCCCGAATTTCGCGCTATTTTTCTCAAACGAGAGGAGACGCAGACGGTGCGAGGTTAAAGGCGCAGCTACTAAAATGTTTCGGAGACCCTGCAGCGACTTTTTCTGTCTGCGCACTCTCCACTAATATACTGACTCATCGCGGCGCGGTTGTTTGATTTCGAAAACAAAATACAGCCAATTTGCAGAGTTTTCTGTGAATTTTTTCCATTTTTCCTGTGAAAATATTGAAAAAATCGAAAGAAAAACGTGTTGAGAATCAAAATGTAGTGTTGTTTCTATGAAAATCTTGACTAATGTGTATGTTTATCGGCAAAAATCGATTTTCGTCCTGGCTCGTCACTTTCGTTGCTGTTTTGCTGTTTTCGCTAATTTTTCGTTTCTCACTGGCAATTCTTCGACGATTTTCTTCCTGATTGGATCCCCACCCCACCACAAAGCCATTTTCCTAACATTTCAGATGTCTCAATTCGGAGGCGGTAGGCCGCCTGGTCAATGGCAACGTCCAGCTGCTCCAGGAGGTGCTCCTCAACTCTCGGGCTTTCCAGCTGTCAACTTTGGCGGTGTACCGATGGTCGGAATGGGCGTCCCAATGGGAATGGTCAATCAGGCCGCTTTTTCGTCGCCAAATGTACTCGGCATGCAAGGAATCATGGGCGCCGTCCCACAACAATCTCTGACTCAACAGCAACCGGTAAATAAATCGTTTTTGGGGTGTCAGAGAATTTCGGGGAACTAAAAAATATCGCTTCGTTTGCATCTGAATTTCCAGAGTTTCCAACAACAAAACGGTCTACAACAAGGAGCTAACGCTCAACAAAACGCAGGCGCCAAAAATCAACGGACTTTCGTCGGCGTCGTCACAAAAATGTTGGATACCTACGGATTCGTCGACGACGACGTATTCTTCCAGCATAGGTTGGAAGATCTGAACCAAAAAATTCGGGGAAAGACCAGTTTCTAAAATTTCAGTGTTATCCGCGGATCGCATCCACGTGTCGGCGACAAAGTGATGGTTGAGGCCAACTACAATCCGTCGATGCCTTTCAAATGGAACGCCTATCGAATTCAACTTTTGAACGCCGCCACTCAACAAGAGCCAGTTCGTCAGGCACCACAACAACAGCAAATCCCACAACAACGTGCTCAAGACTCCCAGCGATGGGGCTCCTCGAACACCGGTGGAAATGATAGAGATCGTAACGGAGCTCGTGGAAACGAGAGTCCACTTCATCGTTCCGCTCAACCACGTCGTCACTCTCCTCCACCTCGCCGCGCATCTCCACCAAGACGTACCAGTCCAAAACGAGACGCTAGACCGGCAAGAGAGTCTCGGGAGCCCAGAGAGCCGAGAAGATCTCCACCACCACGTAGACCATCTCCACGTAGAGCCTCTCCATCGGTTCCAGCTAAAAGCGATAGAAAGCGTGAGCGTGAGAAGAGTCCCGCTGGAAGTGTGGCTCAATCGGTTCGTCGTGACAGCGCAAGTCCACCTAGAAGACGTGCCAGAATCATTCCACGTTACGAGTGCCGCATCCAGAAGCCAGCCATTCTTGCTCCAGTGACTTCAGGATCCTTGGTCCGTCAGAGATACAGTAAACTGTACATCCCGTCAGACTGCGTTGATCTCTCGTTCGAATGGGTTCGCTCTGTACAATTGGACATGTCTCTGGATCTGAATAACCCTATCCAATTCCACGTGTTCAACAAAGACGTGGATTATTTCGGAGAGCCACTTCCAGTGTTCGAGCCAGAAGACGCCGATCATCGTCATCAGGTGAAGGTTTTGCTCTTATCGCATGCCGGAAAATCGGAGGTCGTCAAGAAGTCGTTCTGTTTGATGGCCGACGGAACCACCGATGATCATCAGGAGCCACAGAGCTTGTTGAAGAATTTGCACTTTTTAGTTGGTAAGAAGCTTTCTGAAAAAAAAAACTTCTGAATAATTTTTTCCAGGTGTTCGTGGCAAGGAAACCATGGGAATCGGCGGAAGCTGGTCCCCATCGCTTGACGGAGCCGATCCACACAGCGCCACCACAATGATCCGTACCGCTGTGCGCACAACTCACGCGCTCACTGGAATCGATCTCTCTTCAGTTTCTCAGTGGTAAGCCAGCAATTTTTGTATTTCTAAGGGCTTCTCTTAGTTCTTCAGTCCCAAGTAGGCTAAAAAGTACGAAAAAGTTATGTGTTCTCTCTCTCTAAATCTCTCACAAAGTCCCCCAAGTAAGCCGAGCAATCCAGCGACACACGACTTCTATCCACCGTTCGAGTATTTATATATATATCATTAGGGATTGTTTTGCCACCGTCATCCATCATCTCTTCCAGAATTTTCTTTTTCTCTATTTTCTCTCTCATTCTCTCTCTCATCTTGCAAAACTACAAACAGGTTCACGATGGTCACAATTCGCTACTACCGTGCCGATAAGCAACGTATTGATCACGTCAACTTCTTGCTCCCCGACACCCAATCATTGGCTATAGATGATGCGAAATGGGCGGAAGCGGAGCAGAAAATTGGCGAGCAACTCAAGGCCAAGTTGGCTGAAATCGACGCGATGAAGATCGAGGAGGCTGTCGTGGAGCCGGTAAAGAAGGAAGAAGAGAACGTCGTCGAGATGGTCGATGCCGCTGCTTCAGAAGTCACTCCAGATGAGGTGAAAAAAGAGGAAGAGTCGAAGGATGAGCATCAAGCAGCCAAGGAAAGTATCGTCCTATATATGGGTTTTTCATTCTATTTGATTTTTGTGATGTGCCGTGTGTGTGTTCTTAGTTTCTTACCCAATACTTTTTTCCAACCAGTGTGTTTGTCTTCGAAAAGTGCTTCAGACCGAAAAAGCTCTATCCCTCAGATTAATACTGCATGCCTCAGAGAAAAAGCCATCACACAAAATCCCATTTGGATATTTATTTATCCACATAAATCACCAATATCACACATTTTTAGGTATACTATTGTTATTATCTCTATTTCTTTGTCCAGGTCCTTGAAGATATTCTTTGACGAAAAAGAAGGACTTTTTTCTCATTTTCCCAACTTTTTGGGATTCAGTCATCGTCTACCATTTTCCGGTAATAATCTCCAATTTTTAGGTCGAGGATGCCGATGTCAGTATGACAAGTGACAATGGAGAGGCGCCAGCCGTCGAGGAGGGACAAGGGCCCACCAACTGGAGCAAACTTGATCCGAAGTCGATGAAAGTCGCCGAACTTCGTGTCGAACTCGAACTCCGTGGTCTCGAGACCAAGGGGATAAAGACACTTCTGGTGCAACGTCTTCAGACGGCTCTCGACTCGGAGAAGTCCACTGAGGCTGCTGCCGCAAAGGATGTCGAGATGAAGGAGCCAGAGCCGGTGAAACAGGAGGCTGGAGAGGAGAATCCGGTAAGTAGTCTTCGTAGAATTACTCGTTCAACCCAAGTTCTTCCAGGCCGCCTTCATAGCCCCTCCAATAGAGGAAACCAAGGCCAAAACCGAAGCGGAGGCTAAGAAAGAGCAAGAAGAGGCCGATAAGCGAAAGAAGAAGGAGGAGCAACTCGAGAAGGAGAAGAAGGAGAAACGTGAGGCTCTCGAGAAGCACTATCAACTTCCAAAGGACAAGAAGATCCTCGTTTTCCCATCGAAAACCTTCAAATCTGGAAAATTCGACTGCAAAGTGCTCAGTTTGAGCTCTCTTCTCGACTACCGTCACGACGATAACAAGGAGAACCAGTTCGAAGTCTCTCTGTTCGCCGAGGCTTTCAAGGAGATGGTCGAGAGAAATGCCGCCTTCACCATCTACGAGACCCTCGTCAATTGTGGAGATAAGGATGCGGAGAAGAAGAGACGCGATGAGGCTAGAGAGCGTACTGTAGAGGTTCCGGTTGAGAAGCCAGCTGAAAAACCAGCTGCCACTGAGAATGCTGAAAAGCCAGCTGATGAGGCGGAGAAGTCCGAGGAGCAGAAGGAGACGAAGAAGGATGAGAAGGAAGAAAAGAAGGAGGAGGAGAAGAAGGAAAAGAAGGAGCGAGTTGAAGTCAAATCCATCGTTGCCAATCGGACCGTCTATGAAGCCTTCTCTCTGTTCGACATGAATCTTTGTGGATACCTCACAGAGAAAGACATCGAAGACATCCTTCACAATGGAGAATTCGGAATCTCGAGAGGCCAAATTCAGAAGCTCTCCAAAAAGTTGTCAGTCAGAGACAAGATCAACTATCGACACCTTACCGACGTCCTCACCGATATGGATGGAAACGTTCGACACACACCGGGAGGGGCTGATGATGTTGTCGAAACTGACGATTTGATCCGTGGATTCGGCGTCAATTTGGCCAAGAGCTTGGAGCCGGAGCATGACGGTGCTTCAGCGCAAATCTCTTCATCATCTGATGGTGTTGTCATCATTAATGGAAGCGCGGTGAACGTTGTGCAGAAGCTGAAACAGTTGAAGCAGTTGGAGAAGGAGCGGGATGAGGCTAAGGCCACTGTTAATGAGCAGATCTCGTTGATCGGTAAGGAATTTTTGGCTATTTTTTTGAAATCTGAATTTCCAATTCCAAATTTTCAGAACAACTCCGCGAAGCCAAGGCCGACATCGAAAAGAAGAAGAAGGACATCGACTCGCACTACCACAAATCCAACAAGAAGTTGAACGAGACGACCGCTCAACTCAAGACCACCCAAGACGATAACGCCTCTCTGAAGCTCGCCCTCCAAGACTGTAAACGACACGCCGACCGGATCTTCTCGGTAGTCGAAAAGGCGATGCCACCACCACCAAAGAAGGAGGAGAAGAAGGAAGAGAAGAAGAAGGAGGAGAAGTCCGAAAAGAAGGACACCGAGAAGGAGAAATCGCCTCAAAAGACCGAGGAAGGAGCTGCGACGACGACGCCGGCCGAGCCAATCGCAGTTGTTGAGGCATCGGAGGGCAAGGATGAAGTGGATGAGGTGGAAGAGGCAAAGGCCTAGAAAAATAATAATTAAAAAATCTCTCTTGTGAATTTAATGTTTTAATGTAATTTCATCAAGTGTGTGTGTTGAATTTTTTGTTTCTCTCCTTTTTTCCCCTCTAACTCCGTATCTCTTCATTTCCGTTTATTTCATTATTATTATTATTGTTGTAAATGCAGAATGTTTAAAAGAAAATCTCTCCGTTTTCTACAAACATCGCCTTTATATTTAGTTACTATGTTCTTTCTGTCCCAAAGTTTCCCCTTTTTCCTTCAATTCTAATATATATAAAGGAACCCTGAAAAACCACCGACGTTGTTTTCTTTTCTCCATATCTCTTGCCAGGTCATCCAGATCCAACTATCGTGCTAATTTGAGTTTTTCTCCCCTCCTCTTTTAGCTACTTCTCTTCTCTAGATGAGTGGCAAAGATCTGGATATCGATACGGAGGAGGTATGGAAGCACAAATGCACGAATTGCATACGTTGCAATGAGAAAACGAATTGTGGACAATGCGGACCGTGTCGGACGGGCAAAACTTGCGAAAAGAGGCGGTGCTTCTCGGCGAGGAGAATGTATCAGGAAGCTGGTACGGAAAAATGGGAATTTCTGAGGTGGAATGAAAAAAATTCGTTAAGTTGGGTAGAAATTGTGACTTTTGAGCAGGTTTTGGCTCAAATTCGATTAATTCTTTGCCAAATAATAGATTTGTCGTCATGCAGGTTTTCGCTAGAAGACATCGAGCAAAAGTAGTCGTTTTTAGTAGAAAGTCACTGTTCTTCGATAAATTTAAAAGATTTTTCTCGATGAGGCAGGTGAATCCGAGCAAAAAGAAGATTTTTATGTTGCGACAGCTGAATTTGAGTTAAAATCGGCGTTTTCTCCGAAAAAACTAGGATTTATGATGAATTCACAAGATTTTTAAGTTCGGCGGCTAAATCCGAGCGAAAATCGGCGTTTTCGGTATAAAACCTCGTCAATTTTCACCCATTTTCAAATTATCTTTGCGAAATTACAAAATCTGCCTCCTGCTCATTTTCCGCATTATCTCTCCATACCTATTACCTATTTCCCTAATTACCGGCTCACCGTCCCGCCGAAAAGAGCAAAATAGAAAGGAGATGTACATAGATCAATGGCCATTCCTAATTACTACATTCGCCATTTGAATCACCTGCCCTTTCCAATTTTCGAATCATCTGCCGCTCTCGGGATTAAAATTGGAAATGTTAGGGGAATAGGTAGAGGCGAAAACAGTGTAAGATATCACGAATCTACTGAAAACAGGCCCTGAAACCTGGAAAGATCTCAGAAATCGGTCATTTACGCATTTCACCTAGGAAATGAGCAGCTGAAAATGAAGCAACCGAAGAATTTTATCATGAGCAATCTTCTCGAAAAATCGAAAAAGATTCAAAAATCCACAAGAAACAGCAAATCAAAAACTAAAGAAATCAATCTTGTTGCTTGAGAAAGTAGAAAAGGTGTCTAGACGTGTACTTTTTGTCTAACACTCTCCTACTATCACACACTATCTCCACACAATTTTTGCACTTTTACTTCTTCTTCTATTGAGACATACACACAGCCGCCTTTCCGCTTTCTTCCACACACCACCATTTTTCTCGGCGTCTCTCTCTTTTAGATGAAAAAGGAGGCGGAGAGCGGCGGAGACAAGGTTTTTGAATTTGTGGAGAGAAAGAAAGACTATTCAGCTTTATTCAATTTGCTAGCTTTAATATTTTGTTTTCTGGTATTTTCCAAAGTTATTCTGAGTGGGAGATCTTGATGATCAGAATGACAGATGAGGAGGAGTGTGAGTTTTTTGTAGCGGGTCTTTTTTTAGTTTTTAGGAGAATCCTAAAATTTCTAAAAATTGTTGACATGATTAATTATGCTCATTTGTTCTAGACTGGCACATTTTGAAAGTTTTATGCCAGTCCCACTCTTCAAAACCTTGTTAATTATCTAGAAAGCCGCTTGAAAACCGTCTTTTCCGAAGAATTATGAGTAAAAATGTGTTATTTTCACTTGAAATCTTCAATTTTCTTCAAAAATTTATATATGGAAATGAGTAGTTCTGGCCTAATCCTGATAGTTTTCCCTAATTACATAGTACAAAAACATATGAAGTTTGCGAAAGTATTTCTTTAAAAAGTCCAATTTTCGCTGAGATCTACTCAAAACAAAACCATGATAACTGTCATTTTTGAAGGGCTTCAATGGAAAAACGCCCTATTTTTCACGAAAATCTAGTAGACGTAGACAATTCAGAGCTGATTCTTACAGTTATTTTCCCATTCGAACATGTTTTTTTTTCCAGTGAAAAAACAAACGGACGCCAACCTCCGTGCAATAATGGCAAAAACCGCACAACGTGAAGCCCAGCTCGCCTCCACCTCCACCTCCCACGAGAAGGTCGAACCGCAGGAGAAGAAGAAGCGCGGAAGGAAGAAGAAGGAAGTGGTGGAGCGGGAGCAGAGGGAACGAATGCAGAAACAGCAAAATAGGCAAATAACAGAGGATGACTACGTGCCGAATCGACCGACACGGCAACAATCGGCAGATTTGCGGCGGAAGAAGGCTCATAAACCGGTAAGTACTGTATTTTCTAGAAAATAGCCGGTTCTCACCACGAAAACAATTTTTGAAAAACCCTACAACCCTGCTAGAGGAGTTACAGGAACAAGAAGTCTACCATGAGCCCGTACAATGTCTCAATCCGGATTGCATCTACGAAGCCGAACCGTACAGCAAGTACTGCTCCAGAGAGTGTGGAATGATGTTGGCAAGGCTACGGCTCGTCGAGCATCTTCCAAAACGTGTGGCAGAACACTTCGGCGACGGTCCTGCCGGTCCGAGAACCTTGGAGGCGGAAATCATAGAGAAGCAGGTCAAAGTGCGCGAAGAGTTCAAGCAGACCACAGAAAAGGAATCGGTTCTGATCGCGTTTTTGCAAAAATTGGACACATTCGTTGCGAATCAAGTCGATTTGAAGCCACTCGGCACGGAGGAGAGGTTAGATGATACTGTGGTGAGTTTCTAGCTCTGTTGCCGAAACGACTTGCATACCCAAATAATTCCCATACCCAAAATAGTTTCCATACCCAAATAATTCCCATACCCAAAATAATTCCCATACCCAAAATAATTCCCATACCCAAAATAATTCCCATACCCAAATAATTCCCATACCCAAAATAATTCCCATACCCAAAATAATTCCCATACCCAAAATAATTCCCATACCCAAAATAATTCCCATACCCAAAATAATTCCCATACCCAAAATAATTCCCATACCCAAAATAATTCCCATACCCAAATAATTCCCATACCCAAAATAATTCCCATACCCAAATAATTCCCATACCCAAATAATTCCCATACCCAAAATAATTCCCATACCCAAAATAATTCCCATACCCAAATAATTCCCATACCCAAAATAATTCCCATACCCAAATAATTCCCATACCCATACGGTATTTTGAAGACTAATCGGTATTTTACAGTCATACGCCTGTCTGATATGCGCCAACAACGACATCCCACTCTCCAAATATGTGAAACACATTGAGCTCTGCTGGGCACGAAGCGAAAGAGCCATGTCGTTCGGTGCTCCGGAGAAGAACAACGACAAGATATACTGTGAATATAAGGAGGAAAAAACCGGCTCGTACTGCAAACGACTGAAGTCGCTGTGTCCGGAGCACCGGAAGCCCGGTGTCGAGCAACACTTGATGGTTTGTGGATATCCGAAGAAGTGGATCGACATGTTTGGAACGTCAACGTACACGGGCACATTCTCAGAGTTGATAGCGTTGGAGGAGTGAGTTTTATTTAAGGTTTTTTGCTTCAATTTTAAATTTTCCAGTCCATTCGGTGATGAAGGATGCCGCACACTGAAAGAAGTTTGCTCAATGCATCTCAAATGGATACCGTCGATTCGTGGGTGCATCGAGCTGGAGCAGGCCGGTCTCTTCCAGAGATTGTTCGATTTGGTCACGGAGAATAGTCGACTTCAGGATCGTCTCGAGTGGAACTCTAACGCATTGTCGATAATGATCCACCCAAATAAATGTAAGCGTTCCTCTAGTATTAAAAATCATTTATTCAATAATTTTTAGCCGAAGTCGTCGACAAAGAAGCCTTCGCGAACTTTGTGAGACGAATGCAAAACCTATCCGTCTCAGCTCCTCCACCTCCGGATGGAGAGAGGTCATTCAGCTCCGAAGCGTCATCCAGTTCTTCTCGAGAAAAAACCGACGATGACATGAACGACGTTGGCTTGTTTTTAGCGGAATTGGCTGTGCAAAAAGAGCAACAGGCGGCGTTGGAGAGGCTGAACCAGCAGCAGGATGGTGGTGGTGGGCAAGGTAAACTATAGTTATTCCGTTATCTTCCTTTGATTACCCTCTCCTTCCCATTTCTGTTGTTAGCATGATTCCAGGATGCGCCCGCACACGACCGCCCCCACCTCCGTCCACCCCTTCAACTTCAGTTACTCATTCATCTACTAACAGTTTTCACATGCTCTCCATCTCTTCCACATCGGATGCACCTCCTCCGCCGTTACAAACACCACCCGATCCGCCACTGATTTCACCGCCCCGGCCGTCTTCTAATTTCAGTGTTGATCGGTTTTTGAAATGATTTTTTTTATTTAGGTTTTATTTATTTTTATTTTATTAACGTTCCCCTTTCAAACTAATTTC
Source organism: Caenorhabditis brenneri (assembly GCA_000143925.2). Classification (NCBI taxonomy): domain Eukaryota; kingdom Metazoa; phylum Nematoda; class Chromadorea; order Rhabditida; family Rhabditidae; genus Caenorhabditis; species Caenorhabditis brenneri. The sequence goes on along the minus strand of GL380155.1, from coordinate 22,145 downwards.
TGGGTCTGATTTGCCACGTTTCCGCTCGTTTTGTTTGGTTTGTTAGAGACGCGGAGCGCTTTGAGAGACGCCGACAAGCTTCTTTCTCTGTGTCTCTCCGCTCACGCTATGACACGTTTCAATACTACGTTGCGTTGGCTTTTACTACCACCCGCCCCCCTATACACTAAAATTCATCAGTCCTCATCATTTTTTGTAAGATTGCGCGTCTCCGGCGCATTTGCAGTTTTGTCTCTCTCTCCAAAAAAATCTCGGGAACTAGTCACTTTTCTCTTCTCCCTTCCGCAATTCGTGTATTCTAAAAAAGTTTTTATATCAATTAAATCTCGTACACCTCAATTTTTGAAACTTGATTCTCAATTTCTTCCCCGTTTACATGTACCTTTTAACACTTTCTCGGTTCTCATTACCTTGTTTTATCAAGAAAAAAATGCTCATTTTTCGATGTGTTCTTTTCTTTATGATTCAAATAAAAATCCCAGTTCTTGTAAAAAGAAATGTTTTGATTTTGCTTGTTGATTTTTGTTCAGAAATTCTTATTTCTTCATTTTTCGAGAGGAGTCCAAGATAAAGCTTATTCGTGTACTCCTCCCGGACCATTTCAAGTTTTTCTTCGCGTTTTTCAGCTCGTTTTCATCGAATTTTCGCTGAATCTCGTTAACTTTTTCAATTCGAAATCTTTACAGATGTCTCGCGGAGTCCCGAAAACAATTCTCGTGTTCGACGTTGACGGAACGCTAACCGCATCCCGGCAGGTAGGATTTTTTCAGCCGGAATTCGAATTAGCAGCCGAAGCTACGAATTTATCTCGTTGTTCTTCAAAACTCTAGGCAGCAAAGCACTAATCTGTTTCTGGAAAGTGAGAATAGGCTGAAACCCGCTCGTTTTTGTGCGAGAATAGGCGAATTCAGAGATTTTGGCTCAAAACTTGGGATTTTTGCAAAAACCAACGAAAATCGCGAATTCCTCCCGATTATTAACAGGTTTTAGCGGTAATTCAACTAAAAAATCCCATAAAAACTGAAAAGTCGGCTCAAAAACCACAAAAATCCTTGAATTTTCCAGCAAATCACTCCAGAAATGCGTGAATTCCTAATCGAAGCGCGCAAACGAGTGCCGTTGGCCGTCGTCGGCGGATCTGACTTCAATAAGATCGCAGAACAATTGGCAGGTCACGACAAGGAATTGTGTGAGTTTTCGGGGTTGCCAGGACAAGTTTAGGCTGAAATTCGCTTTTTTATCCGCAAAAAAAAGTTAAATTTTGGTTTTAAAAGTATTGCTTTCGCTCAAATTCTCCAGAAAATTATGTACTTCTGTCGAATTTCTCTTTCTTCGATTTTCAACAAAAAGAATTGAAAATTTCAGTGCTCTCCTCATTCGACTACGTCTTCTCGGAGAACGGACTGCTTGGTTTCAAGGGAACCGAACCGTTTCCAGTTCAGGTAAGGGCTTTCCCTAGACTTGGCGATTTGTTTTCTGCAGTTCTGCACAAAATCAATAACAAACTGTCAATTTTCATACAATATCGACAATTGAATATTTCCAGTCAATTCAAAAAGCGATCGGCGACGCGAAACTCCAGGAGCTCATCAACTTCGCCCTCCGCTACATGTCCGACATCCAGCTGCCAGTGAAACGTGGGAACTTTGTCGAGTTCCGAAACGGAATGATCAATTTATCCCCGATCGGACGGTCCTGCTCCCAGGAAGAGCGAAACGAATTCGTGGTTTTCGACACAGAGCACGGAATTCGTCAAAAGTTCGCCGAGGAGCTCCGCAAGAAATTCGGACACTACGGCCTGCAATTCGCGATTGGAGGACAGATTAGTGTGGATGTGTTCCCGACGGGATGGGATAAGACGTTCTGTCTTCAGTACTTTGAGAATGACTTCGACAAAATCCATTTCTTCGGTGATCGTACCGCTCCTGGCGGCAATGATCATGAGATTTTCGCCGATGAACGAACTATTGGACATACTGTCGATGGACCAGAAGACACCAGGAAGCAAGTGGAGGAGGTGTTGAAGGATCATTAACTTTTTATGTTTATTAATTTATTCTTAATAATTTATGGGCATTTTTGGGTCCTTTTTTGTGATTTCTTGAATATGTATTCATCGATTTTTATTGTTCGCTTTCTATGAAAACTTGTTGGGTTCTTTAATTAATTCTTGCTTTATTTTTCTTTCGAATTGAGTGACTTGATTGTTTCTCGAAAATATTACGGGGGTTGTGGAAAAAATTGTAATGCGATGAAAAAATTTCCTGCGATTTTTCCAGAATGAGACCAAAGAAAAGCAAATACGACGAGTACTTCATCCGGAGCGCTGATCGGGCCGAATGCAGAATCTGCTCTGCCAGATTCAACTGGAATATGAAGAACGGCACGAACAGCTTTCGACTTCATTTGGCCACATATCACAAAGATGTCATGCGGAAATTGAACATTGATATACTGGAAAAGCGCCGTGGTATTACTGACCCGCTTTATCAAAGAAAGTTTGAAGAAAACGCCGACAGCGGTTCAGAGCCATCTGAATCTCATGACGAGATGGATGAGTCGGAGCCAGCCGACATCGATGATGCTCTGGTTTCGATGATTTGTCAAGAGTCATTGCCGTTGGACATGTTGAATAGTCGAGGATTCAATCATTTTTTGCAAGTGCTCGCGCCAAATTTCGAGCTAAAACCGAAGGGTCACTATACAGACGAGACAGTTCCAGCGTTGATTTCTAGAATCGAGAATAAAATCCAGGAAGAGTTGCTCGATGTGAAAAAGGTGGCTATCGCTATCGACACTTACCAGCCAGAGAGCACTATTTATCAAGTTTCAGCAGTTCATGGTGAGCAGAAAATAGGAAATTACCATGGGGCACTATGGAGTACCGTTTGGGTATGGGAATTATTTGGGTATGGGAATTATTTGGGTATGGGAATTATTTTGGGTATGGGAATTATTTTGGGTATGGGAAATATTTTGGGTATGGGAATTATTTTGGGTATGGGAATTATTTTGGGTATGGGAATTATTTTGGGTATGGGAATTATTTTGGGTATGGGAATTATTTAGGGTATGGGAATTATTTTGGGTATGGGAATTATTTTGGGTATTGGAATTATTTTGGGTATGGGAATTATTTGGGTATGGGAATTATTTTGGGTATGGGAATTATTTTGGGTATGGGAATTATTTGGGTATGGGAATTACTTTGGGTATGGGAATTATTTTGGGTATGGGAATTATTTTGGGTATGGGAATTATTATGGGTATGGGAATTGTTTTGGGTATGGGAATTGTTTTGGGTATGGGAATTATTTTGGGTATGGGAATTGTTTTGGGTATGGGAATTGTTTTGGGTATGGGAATTATTTTGGGTATGGGAATTATTTTGGGTATGGGAATTATTTTGGGTATGGGAATTATTTTGGGTATGGGAATTATTTTGGGTATGGGAATTATTTTGGGTATGGGAATTATTTAGGGTATGGGAATTATTTTGGGTATGGGAATTATTTTGGGTATTGGAATTATTTTGGGTATGGGAATTATTTGGGTATGGGAATTACTTTGGGTATGGGAATTATTTTGGGTATGGGAATTATTTTGGGTATGGGAATTATTATGGGTATGGGAATTGTTTTGGGTATGGGAATTGTTTTGGGTATGGGAATTATTTTGGGTATGGGAATTGTTTTGGGTATGGGAATTGTTTTGGGTATGGGAATTATTTTGGGTATGGGAATTATTTTGGGTATGGAAATTATTCCCCGTGTCACAGTTCCCCGCGCTTCTAATCCCATGTTCTCCGCAACGATTTGTAATTTTCAGTATACTACATGAATCTCACCTCGATGACACTCAAGAATATCTTCATCGACTACAGAGTCACTCTCAAAGATCAACCCATTGACATCGAACCTCTCCTTTCTCGCCTCCCGGATCCCGATAATACCATCGACAAAACCATCACTTTTCATCAGCATTTCAATGAGAATCCGGTTGATGACGAGGGACCACTTCCGAGTCTAAATGGGCTGTTCGATGACATTATCCATGAAACTTTTGACCCGGATCTCATTGAAAAGCAAAAGATCGTGTTACTTGAATATCTGGAAGACACATCGTATGGCTTGAGTCTAGATGCATCGGGAACTGGTCTCACTAGAGATGTGCTTCGAAATCCGGAGAGGTTGAATTGGATGCAAATGAAAGAGGTGCTCGAGTTGATTCTGGGTGCGATGGATAGAAGAATGATGATGGGAGACGATGGAGATATTGAGGACAGGTAAATTGGGGAGAGCTTTGCTCCAGGGGTGTCTTTTAGTTATCCCTGGTGCTCTTGACCTAGGAGTGCTCCTAGAAACATTAACCGCTCAAGTTTTCCTAGCATATTTATTGATACTTACGTGGTCTAGTCGAAAAACGCAGCTTGCAAACCATTGACAGTTGAAGAAAAATTGAGAAATGACGAGATTTGTCTTCCGTAGGAGAAGGTTGTACTAGATGGTGGTACCAGGAATGAGAACTTTTTAAATGAGAACTGCTACGGATGAGAACTACCACGTTTGAGAACTGTTACAAACGTGAACTGTTATTTTTGAGAACTTCCACGAATGAGAACAAGAAAAATGAGAACGGGACGAATGAGAACTGCTACAGATGAGAACGTGGCGGCCAATAGAAAATGAATCTTTGAAATCAAAAATGTCACGGGTTTTTAG
>GL380154.1:22341-42777 GCA_000143925.2 Caenorhabditis brenneri | reverse complement strand
CCCTGGACAACTGGGGACGGTCAACCATCACGGTAACACCAGAGAAAGAGCATTTGATACTGTAATCTACAGTAATTATCTCCGGAACAGTCCTTGTCGCTTCAGGCTGAAATAATAAGTTCATGTGGGACAATTTCTTCTTTCCTTACATTTTTGACTTGCTCAATTTGAAAATCGCTCAACGCAGACATCAGTTTATCGGAGCAAACCGATTGTGAGTGGATGAAGGGAGCTTTCGGTTGACTGCACTCCTCTCCGTCGGCAGGATTTTGTGGAGTTTTGAAATCAGATGGATTGTAAGCCACTGACTTTAACTGCTCATCCGTTTGGGTGGACTCGACAACAAACTTTTTTTGTACGGCCGGAAGATTATTTGAAGCAGATGAAGCTGTGATTGTTTTCTTGTCAAAGGCTTTCCGTTTTGTTTGTTGGCAAGGAATGCATCCATCCGCTTTTTGGCTTCAGCCAGTTCGTCTGCCTTAGCAGGACTAATTTCTTTGCGTTGCGAGGTTGAAGCCTTACTATCCGTCCGTTTTGTTTGTTCCGCAAGTGATGCTTTGGGTACTTGAGGCTTTCTGGACTCTTTTCATTAACTTTTCTAGCAATGAGAGGAACTGCTGAGACAGTGAGGATTTTCTTTCCAACACTGCCACTCTCTTGTTTCTTTGCAAGAAACGCTTCCATCCGTTTTTGAGCTGCAGCTAAATCAGATGCTTTAGCAGGACTTATTTGCTTCAGGACATTGTTTTGTGGTTCTGCAGTTGAATTCGCCTCAGAATTGGTAGAATAAACGGCAGAGAAGACTGAAAAATTCCCATCCAATGTTGATCTAGCACCCAACCTTCCTGAAGTAACGCTCCCTTGTTCCCTTATCTCTGATTTTGTTATTGGAGTATCGTCAGAAGCGAGAGGAACACCTTGATGTAGCACAGCTGATGATGAAGGTGTCACGGTATTTGAATCGTTTGTGACGGCGAACGGTTTTGAAGCCACTTGGAATCGGTTTTTGCTCTCAACAATCGTATGTTTTGTTGCGCTGGTATCCATTCCTTTGATGCGTTGTTTTGTGGATTCCTAAAAGAAAGAATCCTAAAAAAATTCCTTCATTTACATTCAAAAAACGATACGGGCTTCAAAGTTATCGATTCGGGGTGGTAAAACAACGAAAATGTAGCAAATTGCATGTAGTTTACAATGGTTTTAATGACTAATTGTTGTAAAAATCAACAGAAAAAATTTACTGGTTCGCGCTGGTGGGAGATTTCTGCCGGAAGCGGCTTTGATTATGGTCTCAAAGGAGTCGTGAATCAACATGAAGAACCTATATTTGTATGCGTGTCTTGATCGGCTTCTAGCTTCTCCCCCTACGTCCCTCCACAGTTTGCTAAACTTTACCTACAAGTTTTCAGGTATCAATGCTGGAAAGCCAACCAAACCATCATTCGAGCTCAATCGCGCTATGGAAATTTGCTCACCAACAGTAATGGATATTTCTCAGAGTAAGTTTTCTCAATTTGAAATCTATAGCACAAAATTAATTTTTCAGTTAGATTGGAGAACATTGTTCGACTTGACTGGATCTCCACTGAAGATGGAACACATATGTTGACAGTAGGAATGAGTACCAAAGTGTATATTGATGCTCAGATTGGACAAGATCCAGGACAACAGAGTGTCACGTTGATGAAGGAAAGTGAATCAACTATGAGACCATCTATCCGGAAAGCTTTCTCTCTTCTCCCCAACATTCAACCAATTAGCCGATTCACTATATGGATATGCTGTCGCGTCCCGAGTCTGGATACCGCCGATGGTCTCCCACCAATCCCGACTGCGTTGAGCTGGGTACGAGATGGTATTTTGATTGTTTGACTGCAAAGTGAGATGCGTGTGTACAATCAGTGGAACTTTAAGAAAACTGAGAAAAAGGCCAAGAAGGATATTCCGTGAGTTTTCTATGTAGTCACAAATGCTGAGAAAAATATGTTTTCAGATCCGCCAATCCTAACATTGTCAGTCTCACCGTATCAACTTCCCACTCAATGTGGGATCAGCTGACAGGTAAGCAGATAACTGAAACCGTGGAAACAGATTTTGAAATTATAAGTAAAGTTTGAAAACTGACCACCCCATTGCAAAAATATTAAGCCAGAACCTTCTAGCTTAATTGTTTTCAGCAATGAAACCAGTGGTCCAATCATATCTCGGAGACAACGCCGCCGGTGGATACGCTACAGCTGCATCAGGAACTGAAACTGTCGACGAATGTGGTATTCGATACATGGCTATGAAGCAACACAAATACTTGTTAGTGAGCCTCCCGATGAAACAGCGTATGGAACTTGAGATATCTGGTCTTTCAGCTGCCAACATTATCTGGGCTCAACACTCGGAGACCGAGACAGAGCTATCGAATGCACTACCACCAATGCAAAAGACAAGTCTTGGCTTCTAGCTTATCCCTCTATGTCCCTCCAAAGGGAGACAGTTTAGGAAGAAGTCTGTCTCCCTTATGGAAAACCCATTCTGCTGGCAAGCGAAATGACGCTAGCGCTGAAAAAAATTGAAAATAGATTTTGCTTCGTCACGCCCGGGTATTGTGTTTTGAAGAATTATATTTTTTGAGGTTCACAAAACTGAAACGCTCTCAAGAAACGTAACCTCATCTCACAATTATTGCTAGATTGCAACAGATCAAAAACAGAAAAGCTCTTCACTGATCTCCAAAACTTATCCAGCGCTCAAACGAGCAAATAAATCTGCGCAGCAAAAAATATATTGCCATCTCTGAGAAAAGATTGGGAATGTGTATTGTGTAGGAGAAGTTTTCTATGCCTGGTGCAGGAATTTTTTCGATTTTTAGATCGAAATGTCTTTTTTTTTCCGGACATTAAGTTTGAAACCCCTTTTTTACTTCTAGTTAAAAATCTCGTGATGCACTTTTTGATACTTATTCACTTATTCTGTCACTTAGGCTGTTCGCCATCAGGCATGACAGTCCAAGACTGATTTTTCGGAATATCTCATAGTTCTGGACAGTCAATTTCGTTTAACATTTTCCTAGAATTTTCGACTCTCTTCTATTTCCCTCAGACGTTCTTTTTTGGCCGTTGATCGATTTCACATATTTTTGTTGTTTTTTGTCTTTTATTATTCCTACTTTTTCGGTTTGAATTGGGCAATTTTTAGTAATTTTGTAACCAATGCGCACAACCACTCTTTCTCTCTCTTTTTCTCGCTCTCCGTTACGCTCTGTTCTCTTTCTCTCCCTCGCACACTCACAGTGTCTGCCGCACACTATCTCGAGCGCGTTTGTCCTGGAGAGAGACAAACGGGCACACACAGCAGAGGCCGAGACCACACAGTCATCAAGTTCTGCAGTTTGAATTTCCGTTTTTTTGAAACTGTATTTTTCACATCTCTTGTCTTCTTATTCTTCGTTATCAATCGTTTCTCAACCATTCACCTCTTTACTTTCTTCTTTCAGACGTATATTCATCATGTCGATCTCGACCAGTCGCCATCAGGTTAAAAATGTCGCTCTCAATTTTTCGGATGCACAAGTGAAGATTCGCGAGGCAACCTGCAACGATCAATGGGGACCATCCACAGCTTTGATGTCCGAAATCGCCGACCTGACACATAATCCAATGGCTTCCACCGAAATCATGTCGATTGTTTGGAAGCGCCTCAATGACTCTGGTAAAAATTAGCGACACGTTTATAAGAGTTTAGTCCTCTTGGATTTCCTCATCAAATGTGGACATGAAAAGGTAATTTTTATCTAATCTTGACTCTTAGGTAATAAATTCTGTCTGCAGGTGGCCCAGCAGTGCCGTGAGAACGTCTTCACCATTGAGACACTGAAGGACTTCCAACACGTGGAAGACAGTCGCGATCAAGGATTGAACATCCGTGAAAAGGCCAAGCAAATAACTTCGTTGCTGTCGGATACCGAGAGACTTAAAAATGAGCGAACTCGATTCATTTTGACGAGAAACAAGTTCAAGCAGAACAATCCTGGGCCAGTTGGAGCTGAAAGCCGGCGTAGCAATCGACATCATATCAGCGACTCCGCACTTGGTAACAAACATTTAGGACCAATAGACAAACTTCTAATCCTGACATATCCAGATCCGGAAGCTCGTTCATCGACCCCCACGGAAGTGAAGATGCAGCTCCAGATCGCCTTGGCACTCTCCCGTGAAAAATGCGAGACGGCTGACAAGATGAGAAAGTCTCGCGCACTTCAGTGAACGAAATCGTGTTGCAAGTTAGCCCGGCAAAAGATGACGAAATTGAAGCTGCACGAAAACGGATGGAAGCTTACATAGCAGGAAACACTGAAGGAAGAGTGAACGTTGAATCCTGATCACAACGCAATAAAGGAATGGTCACCAGCGCAACAGAACAAACGATTGTTCAAAGCAAAAAGCGATTCCAAGTGGCTTCAGAACAGTTCGCCGTTACAAACGCTCCAATTACCGTGGCACATTCATCATCAGCTGTGCTACATCAAGTTGTTCCTCTCGCTTCTGACAATACTCCAATAACAAAATCAGAGATCAGTCCAGCAAAAGGAGATGCCTCGAATGAAGAACGAATAAATTTTTTTTCCTTGCTAACAAGACAAACGGAAAGCCTTTGACAAGAAAACAATCACAGCTTCATCTGCTTCAAATAATCTTCCGGCCGTACAAAAAAAGTTTGTTGTCGAGTCCACCCAAACGGATGAGCAGTTAAAGTCAGTGGCTTACAATCCATCTGATTTCAAAACTCCACAAAATCCTGCCGACGGAGAGGAGTGCAGTCAACCGAAAGCTCCCTTCATCCACTCACAATCGGTTTGCTCCGATAAACTGATGTCTGCGTTGAGCGATTTTCAAATTGAGCAAGTCGAAAATGTAAGGAAAGAAGAAATTGTCCCACTTGAACTTATTGTTTCAGCCTGAAGCGACAAGGACTGTTCCGGAGATAATTACTGTAGATTACAGTATCAAATGCTCTTTCTCTGGTGTTACCGTGATGGTTGAACGACCACAGTTGTCCAGGGTGGAGAGCGCAGACCACGAGACTCCTGAGGAGGCACAAGTTCCACTTGAAGAAGATGTCATCAAGGTACCCAATATTCGAACAAATGTGCGAAAAACTAAATTATTTCAGGTGCATTATACAGATGATTTCGAAAAACGCATTTCAACACCAACAAAGTTCATTGCGTCACAAATCATTCAAAAGTGTGAAGAGTCCCCTTACTCGTCTCCAATGAAACCTGAGCCAACGCCCGAACCAGTTATGAAAGTGACAAATGTGATCAGCCATGTTCCAAGTTCTGTTAATTGGTTGGAAGCACAATTGGCGGTTCTTTTCGGAGATCAGATTTACATAGCAACTACTGTTCCTGTGGTTAAACAAATTGCGGCACCAGTGGTCAAACAAACCCCAGTCAATCTCTCGCATTCAATCTGTTTGGATGAGTTGAAAACTGCTTTGAATGAAATATGGATTAAGCAGAACAATGAAATGGTATGTTGAATCAACCCCACAAATATTATCTGAGTATCAATATTGACTTCTTTTCAGCTGTCCAGACAGAATGTGTCTATGACAATTAAAGAACCAGACTTCTTGAAGTCTTGTGTCGCAAACCGAGACTGCTTGTTGGATAGGGTTCCGGAGTACTTCTCACCAGTGAATAATCCATGTCAGACACCTGTCAAGATGTAGTTTGATATGAGTTTTCAAGTTATAATATCAAATTCAAAGCACAAAAAGGTGAGTACTGTCGGTTCATTAGATACAAAACAAAACAGTCAGAAAATTGTAATATTGCGCTTGTGTATTCGCCAATGATGTTCACCTAGCATTTTTTTGCATGTAAGCGATATTAGCGAGGCGGTTCATTAAGGGTGATAAAATTTTTCGTGACACATCCGTATGTGAGCAAACCTACTAGGGCTCTTCTTGATGCGATGTAAGTAGGGATCTTTTTTTTGGATGAAGGATAGGAGAATGTTTCTGTCATTCTTGCTTCCCAGTGATGGGATCTTCTCGATGCAAGATGTGGATTTGTAGAGCAAAAAAAGAAAACGGCTATTTGCGGTGAAAAGACGGTTCGGTTTGTGTTATCCGTGTGTAGAAATAAGTCTTCAAGCAGAGGGTTTATTATAGTAATATAGTAGCAAGTACAATGATACAATAAAATGAGACACTCACTGGAACCGCTGTTCCCCTTTCATAGAAATTAATTAACATAAAATACGAGATAATTAACGATTCTAATAATACCATACCAAATGAATAATAGTTGCTAAGAGAGCAAAAAGTGATCTATCATAAACTGATCTATCATAAATCGAGCTATTGGACTGCTTTCGAATCCTTTAACTTCTCCATATGTCTTCTTCGCTTTTGTATCCTTCGTGCGTCACGATACTCGAGAATGGGCAAAAGTAGAACTTGACAATCACAAAAACACCGACAATCACCATCACGAAAATCACTTTGCCTCCAATCCTTTGTGTTACAAAGCTCCAAGCCTTTTCGATTCCTCCACTTACTGTTTCAATTAAGGACCTCCAAAAGCTGCCTGAAGATATCGTCTTCGAATAACTAGCAAATTTGTCTCGAATTTGACTCGGATCAAATTTCTTTTCTTCATCCAGCTTTCCACTCAATTGAAATATACTTCGTTTCTTTCCACAAAATATCGTGCAGTTTTGGGCGAGTATTTTCCCTGCACTGTTGAATTGGACATATCCAGTTGTTCCCTTCTTACTGCATTCCAGAAAATCCGATCCAATTGTTGGGCATAGTATTGTGGCTTCTATTCTCTCGTTGATTCTTGAGGTGCATTTCCAGGATAACTTGGCTAATTTGCCACAAGCGAAACAACCTGAGATTTCAATTTCTGCCAGAGAACATTCATCATCATGAACAACGCGTTGAAACTTTTGTTTACCGAATTGAACCATTACATTGACTAATCCACTGCTACCGACCTTCGTAACTAACCTCCCGTTTTCCGTACTCAAGAGAATTCCCCCTTCCTTTTGTGGGAGTGAAGACGATTCGATGATTGTGCTCAAGTCGATGTGATTACAATTGCAGGAGATTGAAGTTCCTTTAGGCGTACAACGGCATAATATTTCATCGTGGATACATCGGAAATTTACCGCATCTCCTAAAGTGGGGCACTGAAATTCACCAATCATACCGCGAGTCGGCGCTCCCGCCTGCAAAATGGGAATGTAAGAAGAGCCATATTTCTCTTCGGATCCTTCGATAGGCCATTGTTTTATAAATGTAGCTGCGTGTGCAGGGGCTGGTGGTGTTGAGAATCCTGTGATCGTTAATGTGATGTTCGTATTGGGAATGTTGAACGGTACTCCATGATACATCCGATATGTTCCGCGATGTCCATCGATGTTGACTTTCATATCCAAATACGTTTTCCAGGCGGGACACGTTATGATTTCGTAAATTGATGTTGATTTCGGTGCCGCGTAGGTTCTTGAAAACAAGCACGATGGAACGAAATGCCAGCACCATCCACATCCCCATCCTTGGCAAGTTCTGTAGAATCTGCTAAATCCTGGGTGTCGCTTTGACTCAGCCGACAATTCTGCGAAGTTTGTGTCGTTGGCTGTAACTCGTTCACAAACTTGATCGTAACATTATCCAGCATTCCAACATCTCTGCTCCCAGCTGTGCTCAATTTCGAAATCTCTTGCGAAGTGATGTGATCTTTGTTGACAGGTAAAAACGACAGCGACAGCTTGAATTTCCAAAAACGATTCCAGCTGTTGGTACGAATTTTGAATCCGAAAGAATCCTTTAGAACCATTGGGTCTTAAGTTGATGATGGAGGTAGTTGTCAGTTGGCACGATTCTTTGTTCGATGCTTGAATACATACGTCCTTTGATGCAGTGATGGATGCCACTTGATTGCATGTAGATACCAAATCAATCCCACAAAAGATAATGATCGTTCATATCATTCAGGGACGTCTCTGAGTCCGGCTATCCAAATTATACAACATATCTGATCCTTGGACATTTTCTTGAATTCCGATGATTTGAACTTCCGAAGTACTGTGCCGGTGTACTCTTCGATGTTGCTGCCATCATACTCTAGTCTCAAAAATTCTTGTCGTTTTTTAAAAATCGACGATGTCGATTTCAACGTTTTCTTCAACAGGTTTTTAAGTGAAGTCGGTTGGAGTCTTTGGTATTGAACGATTAGAGTAAAACATGTAGTTTGTGTCACTTATCATTGATAAAATTTAGTTTTTTTTCATCACTCAAAGTTTGTCCATCCTTGTTAACCACATCTTTGTATTGTACATACAGTCAGAATGGTACAGAACTCAAAGCACTTAGTGCGATGAGAACTGAACAAACTGGTACTAAAAATACAAGAAAACCCACGAAACACAATGAGAAATTCACTAGAAACCACGAGCGGCACTAGCGAAACGAACGACAACGAGAGAGAACGCAAATGAAAGAGACGCAGCGACGCGCTAGTTCGAAATGCTGAATTTTACCAATACAAAGAACACGAAACTACTCGATTTGAGCACAAAAACCTATTTATTTCCACACTGATTACCAAATCAGGCGAAACAACAAAGAAAAAGAATAGAAAACCGATGAGAGTCACACCCAACGGCAGAAACAGAACAATTGGGTAAAAACCCGGAAGAAGAAGTGGCTTCACGCCCAAAAACACAAAAAACCTAGTAAAAAACTCAAGTCAAGAGGTAAACGAAATGGTCCGCACGCCTTCCGGCGCCGGCACCACACAAAAACTCTAGTTAGAAAACTGTCTAAAAGAGAATTTCCAGCATGCACGCGCGTTGCGCCCGCACGAGAATCACGCCAATACGCCGTAGCGGCGCATTGTTGGTGCAAAAGAATACGGAAGCGAGAAATCTCGTAAGGCTTCGGAAATGCATAGAAATGACAGAAAATACACCAGGAATAGAATATTCCTGACAATACCACTGTTCGAATGTTTTGTCGAGCTCTGGATCGTAGACGAACGATAGAATTTGGTTTGCAACCTGATCGAAAAATCTGTGTGCACTGGAGCCTTCCATGAGAGCTTTTGCCTGTCCCTGTCTTTAAGTTTGGAGCTCTGCCAGTCGGTCGCGTTGCAATTTGATCCTCGATAGTTACCATTCCTGATCGCCAATTTGTTGTGTCCTTTGAGAGAACGAGTGAGCAAAAAGAGTGCGAGAGGTTTCAGAAGAACTCTTTTATTTAAAACCAAAACTGAGAGAACTCATAAAATGACTAGTTATATACACAAATGATAAAGATCTAACAGGTTAGTGGGACACCCTGTTTGAACCATTTTACAGAGTTCACGGGAATAATCACAATTATTCATCATTGGTCATATTTCAAAAACTAAGCATGACATCAAAAAATGGAGCACTAGAAAAATGGAGCACTAGAAAAATGGAGCACTCAAAAAAAGGAGCACTCTGATTTTTCAGAAATCTCTCATTATCTCGGCGCATTCCGAACAGAATTCGATTTTGCTTTCCATTTTTTGTAGATAAGGCATCAATGAAACTATTTGTGAAGTGAGATACGCCAAAGTTAAGTTTTCGAGTACTCCCCATTCGACGCTTTTTCTTGTCCGTAAGTTAACACTGAGAGCCACGCGAAGCTTCTTATTCCAGCCCTCAAAACGTGACCTAAAAGTGATTTTCGTAAGAAGCGAGCTCTATTCGTTGATTCAAAAATCTCACCTGCTTTGTTTTAGTGATAGGCCTCCTTTAACGGACCTAAAAAATGATTGAATACAATCTTTCTATCATCATTTATCAAATAGGGTTATTCACAATATTTTCTTTTTTTTTTCAAAGTTTATTTTGGCATGATTAGTGTTTTCAACCTTGAAAACTTATTTGAAATCTCTTCTATTTTAATACACAACGTGGCTGTTTTTCCTGTGTTTTCTTGAATAGTTAACAAAGGCATTTTTATAGTTGTATTCTTCTTCATGAACTGAAACATACTTACTTCTTTTTCTCATCATATTTCCAATCTTTTCGAAACAGAATTTTGTTCATTTTTGAGTGAAACCATCTTACTTGTTTCCAATCACTACGTTTCATTCGAAAAGTTGAATCGACGGCACTCTTATTATCCCATAGCAATTACCTTAATCCACCCTCTTAGGTGAGCGCGCGCATGTCCATCCTCCACCTTTCTCTCCGTCTCTGCGAGGTGGACGTGCGCACCATTCACTCTCCCGGGCGGGATGTGGCCACTCTTTGTGTGTCTCTTCGTGGGTGTACGCTATTTCGTTTGACCTAAGATTTGCGCAAAAAAAGTTGTTTTTTTTGTTGGTGTGTTTCATCGTTTTGTCATTCTTTTTGAATAGGATATTTTCCCCAGTTTTTTTCAATCAAAAATTGGTTATCATATTTCTTGTCGGTTAGGAAACTCAGTTGTCGCTGGTAACTTTTGGTCGGACGTCGGCCAGCTTCTGGTCGGATGGAGGTTTGGAAATATGATAAAGTTGACCAAGATCAGACCAAAGTCCGACCAAGATCCGACAAAGTTACGCACTTCCCAGAGGCCCACTTTTGAATAGTATCATCAGTAGATCAATCATTGAATGATTTCTCAATCAATAAACGCTAGAATAGTCTAATACGTTTCTTGTTTTGTGTGGTATTGTTCACTTCCTCTTCTCATTGTTCTTATCTTTCGATTTTTCTTGTGATTTTTATTTCATTTCTCAATACTAGTCATAGAACGTAATGACGGTTGAAACTAAATAATACCGAAAAATATAAGTTGCGAATTCGTAGAATTTAGCATTTTTAATGGCAAAGTGCGGAAACACAAAATATGGAATAGCGAATCTTTTTGACAAATTATTTTCTCACTCTTTTTTTTATTTTCGAAACCAACAAAACTTACTTATTACCTGTCAAAATCGACCTGAAATACAATGTATCAGTTCGTTTCGAAAATGAAATGAGAAAGTTCGAAATTTGCATCATAAGTTTTTTCAAAAGAAATTTCGGGAAATTTTTTTGGCAAAAATAGTTTCTCTTACTTAAGTTAGCGGAATAATTGTTCCAAAACGTTTTTTTTTTGTCAACCGTCATGAAGTTTTAATGAAAAATACTAAGGAAACACATGAAAAACGAAAGAATTTGCTGTGAAAATCGAGAGAAAACAATTACAAAGTCCCGAGATAAACACCGCGCTAAGGGGGTTTGCGGAGGATCGTTCCCAAAAACAGAGGCAGCAAAACGTGGAATTCCCATAAAAAATTCCGAAAGCATTGAAAATGATCGGTTAACACATGTAGTCCATTGAAAACTTGCACTCCGGTATTGCAAAAGCTTAAAACAAAAACCAGGAAAATCGTCTTCGATTATTATTTAAGCTGAAAAGTCAGCGTGCAAAATGTTTTCTCTTTTTTTAAGCTTTTGCAATACCGGAGTGCTACAAAAACAGAGCTTCCATTGTGTAAAGTAGCTAACTAGATTATGCACAAGTTTAGAACTTCTAAAGAAAAATGAATTTCACTCAACAATTAGTTCCCTATCTTTTTCCAACACACGGAAACTTTTTTTCACAAAGTCTGACTAAAATCCGTCGACGCTCTCTTTTCCTATTAACTTTTGATCAACTTCTTACGCATCTCTCGAGAAGAAATTCCAAAGTATAACCAACAGCTGAACAAAAGTTCCTAACAGTCAACTTCTGACCAAAACCTCATCGAAGTCCGATCAGAACCTCTACACCCCAAATTTCGGATCAAAAGTTGCGGGCGACGACCTAGAAAGATGAACTATATTCTTCTCGCGGGGTACATACTTTCCAACTGTTTCATTGCTGAATGGTAAAACACGTTGGGGTCATGTGGTACTATTGCGACCTTCTGAATCGGTTTCTAAAGCTAAAAAATTTGAGCCGGCACCAGCAGCAAAAACAATCACAATCCACTTTTCCCATGACCTTATCAAACTAATACTCAGTTGATTACGGTTAAAAATAAATGACATGTTGTGTCTGTTGGTGCCGGAGAGGAAGCGACAAACTTTGTCATTTTATGAATATAGATTGCCATCTACTTGTATGTTCCACTCCGTTTTTTTTGTTTTACATTTTCTTTTCTAATTGACTCTTCAACTTGTTTTTTTCAGATTTACAAGAGAGAATCGAGAAATTTGCCGTTTTCACAACACTCTGCTGGAGAGGATGGCTCATCGCGGAGCCTGCGGAAATGACAACGACTCCGGTGACGGTGCTGGTGTTTTGACGGCTTTTCACGACGAGCTCTGTCGAAAACCGGTCAGAGAGTGAGTTGAACTTTAGGAGTTAGGCGGCCTTGCCATAGTAGCTTATGACGGAATGAAACGCAAAAGATTTCATGAATACAATTGTCTACTCTGACAGATCACCAATCTCCCCAACATTCAACCACATAGTCAATTCACTAGTTGGATATGCGGTCGTGTCCTGAGTCTGGATACCGCCGATGGTCTCCCACCAATCCTGACTGCGTTAAGCTGGGTACGAGATGGTATTCTGATTGTTGGAACGAGATGCGTGTGTACAATCAGTGGAACTTCAAAAATACTGAGGAGAAGGCTAAGAAGGCTATCCCGTGAGTGTTTTGAAAATCAAAACTGTCAATTAAGAAACTGTTTTCAGATCCGCCAACCCCAACATTGTCAGTCTCACCGTATCAACTTCCCACTCAATGCTGGATCAGCTGACTCGCAAGAAAAAAGCACTTGTCTCCAGCCGTAGTCGTGTATTCCTAGAGTTTGTGAACACAATGCATAAGTATGTTTTCAAACATTCCTATTCATATAATAGTATGTTCTTCAGAACACATCCAAAAGAGAACGAGAGTCAAACTGTACTTGACATCCTCAAAAGTGAAGGTGTCTTTGAGACCGCCCGCATGTGTTCACCAATTCTTCCTCAATACCATCCAAAGCAGCTGATAGTTCTTCTCAACGCTGGAAAGAAACGAAGAGTGAAAGCTATCCTGAATCATGTGCTGACTTCACTAAAACGACGAAAAGGTGCTGCACACAAACCGCTCAGTCGTGCTGCTTCTATCAAACGGATGTCGACTGTGGACCGTGGAAGTCAGGATCAGACGACACCTGCAGATGCGAGAATCAATGATGATGATTCGATGGATCATGATGAGATTGATGATATTCCATTGTTGACATTGTATGCATTATTCGAGGCTGATTTTGATACAAATGTTATTTCTGAGAAGCCAGAAGAACTTGTAGCAAAGTTAAGTTTTATAGGATGGGACGCTCTTATTATGTCAGATATTTCAGAACACTGACGAGTACGACGACCTCTTTGACAATGGTTATGATAAGGAAAGTGATATTGATGCCATTCTCAAAGACAGCGACTCGGTGTACAGTGGAAGATCTCGTCACTGGTCTGGAGGATCTGACACAGTCAGAAATGAAAGTCACGTAGCCGCTACATTTTTTGTGAAAGACTACCGAAAGCTGACAGAGCTGCTTACCCATACTCATTTGCTTGGATTGTCAAGTGTCGACCAGATGCATTTGTTGGCTATCGCTGACACTTTGAGTCATTTTGCCAGTGACGCTAAAGACAAAGTGGAACAAGCGAATGCAGGTAAGCAAGTAATTGAAACTGTGGGGCAGGTTTCGATTTTATGGATTAAGTTCAAAAACTGACCATCCCACTGATTTGATAAGATTCAGCCAGAACATTCTATATTGATGTTTTTAGCTATGAAACCAGTGGTGCAATCAGTTCTTGGTGACAACGCTGCTGGAGGATACGCTACAGCTGCAGCTGGAACAGAAACTGTCGACGAGTGTGGTCTTCGATACCTCATGGCTATGAAGCAACACGAATACTTGTTAGTGAGCCTCCCGATGAAACAACGTATGGAACTGAAGAAATTTGGTCTATCAGCTGCCAACATTATCTGGGCTCAACACTCGGAGACCGAGACAGAATTATTGAATGCGCTGCCAGCGATGCATAAAACAAGTCCAACTTGGGAAGAATTGAGAGGTCTTGGAGTCGCATGGTGGCTGAAGAATACTGCTAGTTTGCGGATTTGCGCTGAGGAAGTTGCTAAGGCTGCATTCCAACAAAACCAGGATTCAATGGACGCCTTATTGTTCTACATTGCTCTCCACAAGAAAAATGTGCTGACTTATCTCTTCAAGACAATTCGAAACGAAGCAATGGCTAACATCTTCATGAACGATTTAAATCAAGATTACTGGTAGAAGGTCGCAGCAAAGAATGTATTGTCAACACAACGTTTCTAACATGCCGCAGCATTTTTCTTGTTGAGCTGAAGGATGCAGTACAAACTCTGTGCAATAAATGCAATGATGTTCAGTTGGCTCTGGTTGTAGTGAGGATGTATGAAAATGATCCAGAGACACAGCGAGCGATGCTCAATGAGCTATTGTGCCGAGAAGTGTTTTGGTATGACATATGAAGAATTCAAACAACAGCGAGGAAAAACCGACGAAGACACCCCTGTCAGCCTTCATGCATCCAAGGAACCATTTGAGAGATCCATGGCCTTCTGGATGCTCAAAGACTACACAAGAACCGCTCATACCTTGGTTCAGAAAGCTCAATCAGATTATCTTCTAACAACTCTCTGACATCTTCAACTTCTACTCTTACCTCCGCAGGCATCCATCGGTTGTCCGCTAGCGCCTCAACAGTATTGGAGCTCAAGTCGGAACTACAGAGAAGCTGCTTGCTGTTAGAAGACAACTGGAGTGTATTCTAACCCCACCTGAGCGCCGTTTGTTCTTCAGAACATCTGCTGAACACATGGCTCATGGATGCTCGATGTTGTCGCTAGACGTCCTCACCCTGCTTCCAAAACAGATTAGTATTGTGTAAGACTACGATGATGAAGCATCAAGATCAATCTTCGGATCCAGCGCTGACCAAGCTTCACCGCCACCTCCACCGATCGAAGTTGATTGGAGTAAACCGACCACATCCGTCAAGCCAGATGTACTGATATTGGATTGGAGTGATGATGATGAAGGGGAAGGAGCGTGGAGATGGAGAAACGGATAAGAAAGAAGAAGAGCTTGTAGTAGAGAACCCACCAGCTATAAATGGAATGTTGAAATCCGCTCTACTGCAAAACCAACTCATTGGATCCACTGATATCTTCGCTCAACACATGAAATTTGTGCCATCTCTGCGGATACTCACAGAAGAATTATCAACGTTAGCTAGCGGTTTCGACGTGGATGGTGGACAGTTGAAAAACCAGGTATTCTAGAGGGCTCGAAATTTGAAAAATGGGAAAATCTGATTTCACAAATTTCTAATTCAAATTCAGAATCTTCTTACCTTCGAGGCGTGTGATAAATTAGTGGTAAAATTTGAAAGGCATGTTGTCGGGACCCCGGAGAGGGTTACATGTCAATTTTTGAAGTACTGCACATTGTTTTCTCTTTTTTCACTTGAAACCCTCCTCTATAAAATAACAGTTTACCCCCATTTCTAACTATTTTGTTCCACGTTTTGGGAACTCTTTGAGCCACTTTTCGTACATATGCCTCAAAAAACATTTTTCAGTTGCTCAACTGGCTCGAACGAGAAGTGGAAGTGCTTCAGACCAACTGTGACTATAATGTTGAGAGAAAGCCGGCTGGAATTCACAATGACAACCATGACTCGGACTACTGGAGCTCCACTGGACCAAACTACGACCAACCGTCTGACAAGCTGTCGAGATCTAGTCCAACACTGACTGCAAAACATGGCTCAAGGCGAATCAGAAGCTTCTTCGGTCCTTCACCTCATTCTGCACACTTCACTCAGCACATAACCACAGGCTGGCATCAGTTTTGATGGAGCTGTTGCTGCATTTGCTGGACGTACAGCGCGAAGCGGATGATGATATCCTTCTAAGTATGTTTTTAAAAGTTTATACTCTGATCAAAATTAGAAAAATAATTTCAGAACAACTCATGGCTACCGGAGTGAATACCTTCCCATTATTGGATGTTGCAGTATCACCACCCAAAATGTTTGTATCATCTGCTTTGGCATACATTGAAAACCAAGGATCTGACCTTCTTGCCGCCATGACTTGCAAAAGTGTTATATGTTGTACAACTTGTCACAAGGATTTGCCTGCTGCATCAACCTATCACCCACCGACATTGATCAATTGTACTCTTCAATGCTAAACCTTAGCCTGCACCACTTGGAGAATCAGAGAACTACGTTGTGACTCCACCTGTGAGATGGCCTGGTGTCGAAGCATTGGTTGCTTTGTTGGGTCGTGAGAAAGAAGATGATTTTCCACAACATCGTCTTATTATTATTATTGAGTCCCTCCTGGCGATTTCCGTGCCACTTTTATGTTTTGCACTGTCTGCGTATGACTTCCGGTGGTTGTATCGTTTGAGTGTGCATTAGCTCGATCCTCACAAGTTTGGGCTCATCTTCGGAGGAGGAGGTGAATTGAAAAAGTTAGCACATTCACCAGCAAGGCGGCCAAGTGAGTTTTTCCCACATAATGGCAAGTAATCACGATTATTATTTGTAGGATCTGCCGCCCCAGTTGTTGTCAAAGACTCAACTGCATCTGACAACAATGGAGACCATCTTCGTTCTCGCCTCGACCTCAGAATTCTTGGAAACGACAAATTGTCCACTTCATCTAGAGAAAGTCTTCCAACAGAGCCACAACAATCACATTTAAAATGGGTGCCGCCACAGAAAAATATTGTGCGGTTCTTTATCCAGAAGCCATACGTAGTAGCTAATGATAATAACGAGGCCTACTTTGAGTCTGATGAGGAAGACAAGGGTAACAGTTACTCTGACGAGGGAGAGAAAGACAACACACTTGGATGTGAAAACGCGATGCCCTCGAGTTTCACGTAGCAATTGCTAAGACTTGCTCTGATTCAGCAGTTGGTTGGTTTCGATTCAAGAGGTGAGTGTCAATTACATACCGTGAATTCTTTAATAGAGCGGCCGGCCGCTCTAGTTTCAACCACTTTTCCAGGCGGCCGCTCTAATTCAGAGGGCCGTAAAACTAAAGGTGACCACTCTAGTTTCAATGCATTTGTTCCCGAAAATAAAAACTCAAACATAGGTAATTTTCTTGATTTTTCCGACCATTTTGAGCTCAACCCCCTTTTTTTGGAGATGGAACTTTTTTAATCAATTACGAAGTTTGCACATGTTTCCGACAATAGTACCAGTCTATTTCATGAATCCGCTGGAGGCCGCCCTTATTGAGGGGGCCTTTTAATTTAAGGAAGCCGACCTAGTTTGAATACCCCCTCAGGGAGGCCGCTCTATTCGAGGGGGCCGTACAATTTAAGAGGCCGCTCAATTACAGAGTTTACGGTAACTTATATAAGTTTTTTCCACTTCAAATGGATTCGAGCCGTCATAAATTTCTTGACAGCTACGTCTTTTCCCTCCTCAACGCTCACTTAGTTTCAGATATTTCCACTGTCGCTCTACGGATAGACTCCGTTCTCCAACGACCAAACAACTGGATCGTTCAACAACACCAAGTCTTGAAAACCTTTTCCGGTGGTATTCCGAGCGATGTGTTACCTGGCAAGACTGTGGATACTAGTGACCAACATCTGGCAGCCAAAATGAAGAAGTACGCGGCACTTGTGAAAAAAGGAAACACCCCATTCGAGGAAGAATGCGAACTTTGCGTTATTGCCTGACGCGACCTCGAAACAAATCAGGATTATATTGGAAAAGAGGCCAAGTTTTGGAGAAGAGGCTCGTTATTCTTGTTTTTAGCCAATAACGCTTCCTCGCTATTTCAATTGCTCCCCACACTACTTGCGTTGAAACCGAAACAAAAACCCATGCGCGTTTTTGGTTCCACTTCTTTGAGGGTGTGTCGTCAGGAAGATTCTGGTCCCGGCAGTGACGCCTAATTGGAGAAATTAGAATAACAAACATGCTCGTTATCCCTGTGACTTTTCGGTGTTGTTTTAGTATTACACATGGCTATAAGGAGAAGAAAGGAATTTGTAATTCTCGAATTGCAAATTTTGAATTAATTGACCTTAGACCCTCACTTCAAACTTGTATCTTCACTTGTTCTTTGCAGGGCTTCATCGACTCGGGATCCTCAACGTGATGGAGTGCCTGTTCCGCGCTAGTGGAAGATTTCTGCCGGAAGAGGCTTTGATTATGATCCCAAAGGAGTGGGAGAAAGACGATGATATGTCCACCGAAAAGACACATTTCTACCGTTGGGCTGCAATGAGCATTCAATATTCTTCTTTGCGAAGACAATTCGTTCAAAGTGCTGAGAACGGTTCCTTTTCTCTTTTTCGTGAGTCACCACGAAGAACCCCTATTTGTATGCGTGTCTTAATTGGCTTCCGCTGCAAGATCTGAAATGCAGAAACCGTCACCGTGCCAAGTTGACTCGCTTGGCCTAAAAAAGCACATTCATTCGAGTTTTGTCGTCAAACGGCACGTCGATTTTTTCCAACATTTAGCAATTTTTTCCGTGCCCATCTTG
The DNA here is from genome assembly GCA_000143925.2 of Caenorhabditis brenneri. Lineage (NCBI taxonomy): Eukaryota > Metazoa > Nematoda > Chromadorea > Rhabditida > Rhabditidae > Caenorhabditis > Caenorhabditis brenneri. The sequence goes on along the minus strand of GL380154.1, from coordinate 24,209 downwards.
AACCCATCTTGAACAAAGAGTCACAGCTCCTCAGGTTTTTGTTTCGGATGCTTTTTGACCAGGCTTTAAACCACTTTTTGTTTCTCATAACTTCTTTTTTCACTTTCACTTCCTTTCATTTTTGTCGTGTGCGGCAATTTATTCTCTTTTTAATTTTCTCTCTGCGTCCCTTTTTGCCATATCCGCGTTTGCGCTCTACGGCACCTACTTTTTTACATTTTACCTCTGCTACGCACTTTTTTCACATCTCTTGTCTTTTTATTCTTCGTTAACGATCGTTTCTCGACCATTCACCTCTTTACTTTCTTCTTTCAGTCGTTGATTCATCATGTCGACCGGACAAAGGAAATTCAAAAATATCGCATACAATTTCTCGGATGCACAAGTGAAGGCTCGTGAGGCAACCAGCAACGATCCATGGGGACCATCCACAGCTTTGATGTCCGAGATCGCCGACCTGACACCAAAGCCAACAGCAGGAACAAATGAACCGAGGGGGGCATTGCCTGTCCGATTGACGGGCTGCTCTCCTCCTCATTATTCCGGTGAGTATTTCTTGAATGTTTTTCGAGACTCATTATTTCCAAGAAGGGAAAAAGGGAAAATTTGTTGGCTCTACACCAATTAAAAGATCCTTTTCTGTTCAGCATTTCTGGTATTGATTCAAAACTGGTGTGTTTCTGGGTGCCGGACAGTACGAAAGTTAATAGTACCAATATTTTATTTTCCAAAGCCGATAGAGAATAGAGAGTACAATAGGAAAGCCAAAAACGGAACTGTTCACTTGGAATACAATTGTTCATTGGATTATTTCAAAATATTATGATTTTCAGAAACATCCACCAAACAAAGCACCATTGAGACACAGAAGGATTTTCAACGCGTGGAAGACAGTCAAATCCCATCGTTGCTTTCGGATGACGGAAGACTCGAAGAGTCCGAAGAGGTTGGTTCAGATAATTCCCCCGCTCGGCTTATTTTTCAACCCCATATATTTTCAGGAAACCCATACTCTAGATACAACGGAAGGAGGATCCGTGAGTGCCCTACTCACGGAGTCCGCATTCAACGACTTGATGGCCTTCGGATTGGTGGACAACGGCAGCAGCGACTCTGATCCACAGGATGTCCCACATGAGTTCACACTGGATGTAGCCCAGATAAAACTATACGAGCAACTTGGTGAAGGATCATTTGCCGTCGTGAAACGAGGAAAATGGGTCAAAGTCGATGGACAATGCGTTGATGTAGCTGTCAAAATATTACGCAATACTTCACCATGTGTTATGAACGATTTGAAAGTGAGTCATTCTTTTTCCATGATATCACTGCTATGTGCCATAAAAACTCCTTGAAAACCAATAACATGAGTGATTGTGTTCCAGGTGGAAGCCAGTCACTTGCTCCAGCTCCAACATCCATCAGTGATCCGTCTCTATGGAATTGTCAGTCAACCACCAATGATGGTTTGTTCGCCAACCGATTAGATCTCCAACTCCATCTATGAACTTCAGGTCTTTGAGCTTTGTGAAGGAGGTTCTCTCCTTGATCGACTTCATGATGACAAGAAACCGATTCTCCTGGTGTCACGTCTTCATGAATATTGCATCCAGATTGCGACAGCTCTTCAACTCCTCCAGTCGAAAAGATGTGTACACAGGGATGTTGCTGCCAGAAACATTCTTCTTTCCAAAGATGAGAAGGTTGGTCAAGTTCTATCGGAAACTCAAAACTATTCATTGAAACGTTTTTAGACTGTCAAGCTTGCCGACTTCGGTCTCACCATTGCTCTTGAAGACAGCAAGGAAACTTACAAAGCATCGGAAGGATGAGAAGGTTCCGTATGCCTGGTGTCCTCCAGAAGCACT
>GL380154.1:0-20926 GCA_000143925.2 Caenorhabditis brenneri | reverse complement strand
AGAAAAAGACACGAGCGTTTGCAGGAAAGCACACTTTAAAATGTTGGGAGTATCATGGAACCCTGGGAAAGACTCACATTGTTTGTTAAAAGATGACACTCATATGATAGTGTCAAATATTTTGATTCGAAAATTCGAATTTTTCGGCCCTCCAGAGTTCTCCCAATAACTCATGTTCAACTTTCAATTTCCAGATTGAAGAAAGGCGGCAAAATTGCATTCAAAATCGTAGGTACCAAAAAAAGACGAACCGAAATTCTCACATACTACAAGTCCAACGATGGCACTCTCGTTCTTGGAGCATCAGCCACTCAATTCTAGGTTAATTGCTCTTTTGTTCTATTATTTCTGTGAATTTTGATCCATTTTCTGTGGATTTTGATCCATTTTTAGCATTTTTTGCATTTTATTCGGTTTTGTATTTATTTTCACATAAGATCAATCATTTTCCCCCCTTATGCCCAAATACAGGATAACGTGACTTATTCTGCCATTTCTATCATTAGCCCTGTGTTTAAAATTGTTTATTGATTTCCCATCTACCGTTATGATGCAATGAACGGTTGATCACCGTTCCTAATAGTCCCTTTTTTTATTACAACTGTAACATCCTTACAAATTTGCAAGTCCCCCATCCACATTGAACAGCCATCTCCTCCCAACTCAATTGCTCCTTTTTTGTCTTATTTTTTAAATTCCACAACGCCATATGTGATAAACACCCAATAAATTGTCAAATTTTTCTCGTTTTAGATGGTTTTCCTTTTCGTCAAAAATGATTTCATTTTTTGCATTTTTTTTCCCTGAAATTTGCTCCAAAGGAAGGAAAAAAACAGAATTCCGGATTAAAAATAGAATACACTGCTGGAACTGCTGGATCAAAAGCAGCTGGAGCAGGAGCTGCCAAAACAAAACAAATTCCACCTGCCGCTACTGCAAACACTACTGCACAGGCTTCTCCCCCGACTCCGCCAAACACTCTTCCTCCCGGTAAGTGAAAACGCGAATTCCTTTTTTTTTCAAGTCACTATTCAAGAGTTTTAAAAATTGAAAACATACACCCATTCTAATTCAACTATCTCTTTTTTCGAGACTCCCAGTAATTCCTGGAACCCTAAATAAATACCCGGTACCACCAATAAATATCCGGGAAACTTGAAAATAACCCGGAACTCTGAATAAATATCCGTGACTCATGAATTGGACAGCGTATTCGTGAAAATACCCGGGACTCATATACAATACCCGGGACCCTAAAATGATATACGGGACTCATGCATAAGACATGGGACTCTGTTAACTTTTTTGAGAAATACACGGGACTCGAAAAAAAGTTTCCGGGACACAAAAAAGATTTTCAAGGATTCATCTGAATCGATTTTAGTTCTGAATGATGTTGTGTGGGCTGTTTATTTTCTGAGCCTAAAGCACGAAGTCAAGTTGGATGAGTCCCGCACATATTTGTTGAATCCTGGGTGTTTTAGTATTATTCTGAGTCGCGTGTATTTCTAAATTATTGAAAAGCCGTTTTATGGAGGATGCATGAGTCCCGTTATTCTTATTTTAGGAGCATTGTAAATGAGACCGCCCCCCCCCCCCCCCGCTCAATCACAATTTCGGTTTTCAGTTCCTCCAAATCACCAGCAGCTGGCAGCAGAGAAAGCCAAAGCAGAACGAGAGAGAGTGGCTCGGTTTCAGGAGGGAGGAGCAGCATCGGTACATGCAACGGAATCCAGGAATCAGTATGTTTTTTTAGATAGAAAAAGTTCTATAAAGCTTATGGTCAGCAAAAAAGTTCCGGCGCAGTGGTTTCCGAGTATTAGGCCTCCCACACTGCAGAACATTATTATCATCCAGATTTTTCATGAATGATAATTGAATTGAGAAATGACAACAGTACAGTTTTCACCATAAGAACTCATTGTTTCCAGGGAAAAGACACAATTATTTCACAACTTCTTGATTCGAAACCAACTCATCGGAGCAAAAAACAAACAACCCTACAAAGCCGAGATGAACGCTTGGAGATCGGATTGGAAATCCGCAATGAAATCTACACGTAAGTATGCATCTTTTCCTGATAAATTTAGAAAATAACACATTTCAGTTCTTCCTCCACTTTTCGAACGTTTCATGCTTGATCAAAATAACTACGATTTGGAGTTTTGGACGAAAGCGGAGAAGTATAGTGTGGACAGAGAGAAGGAGAACCGCGCTTTGAGAGCCACGGAAATCTACGCGGTGCATTTATCCCATCAAGCTCCGAAACGAGTATGTTTCTGAATGTGAAAACAAAACTATTGAAAATTTTAAGGTTAAGAGGCGTTCTCTGTGAAAATTGATTTCAGTACTGTACATAAAAAGTCAAACCCATTTGTTCGAACTGGTATTATATGTGGTAGATGCCTAAGTACTTCTGAGTCGTTTCCGACATAACTCATTAGGCTCCGCCCCCTTGTTCCAGATATCGATCGATTTTCAGCAAAATCTGAAAAATCTTTCCTAGTTGAGATATCAACAAGATCTCTTCACCAATCGATAGAAACCATTCTTATGAGCAAGTTTTGTGTTCAGAAGAAAATTCTAACTTCACGTCTTCATGGAGAAATTTTGGTGGTTTTGTGAAAATTATCGTTTTTTCATCATTTTTTGACTGTAGCTCAAAGGGGAGGGGTCGATGCAGGCTAAACAATATTATGTAAATTTCCCCAGCCCATTTTGACATCGATTTGTCATATTTAGAAAGGAATCCAGGGGGACCCCTTTTTTGATATAAGCCAAAATGTGTGAAATTTCAGCACATTTACATGTATCCCTATACGTGGCCAAAAAGTCAAAGTTGAGAAATTCCATAATAATTATATTTTGGATAGTACTAACCAATATTAAAATATTCCCAAAGTATCAGCTCATTCCGTTCTCTCTCCTTCATGTTGTAGCAACTGGAAAAAATTCCGGCTGTTATCACTTCAGATGATCATAACTTTTTTCTCAGAAGTCGAAATCAGGCAGGTTTTAGCTCATTTTGTTGCAAATTGATCACACTACAAAAAGTCAACTAGAGCGAACCTTAAAAAATGGAAACGAGTTCACAAATTATGTAACATTGGATTCATCTAAAATAATATTGTTCAAAATCCACTCACAAAGGTTCATCGTTATTTTCAATACCTTATGTACGTTTTCTGAATGTACACTAGTTGAGTTTTTCGTAGTGCTGTCAAGTTGTAACAAAATAAGCTAAAACCTGCCTGATTTCGACTTCTGAGAAAAAAGTTATGATCATCTGAAGTGATAACAGTCGTAATTTTTTCGAGTTGCTACTACATGAAGGAGAGAGAACGGAATAAGCTGATATTTTGGGAATAGGGTAATAATGTTTAGTACTATCCAAAATATAATTATTATGGATTTTCTCAACTTTGACTTTTTGGCCACGTATAGGGATACATGGAAATGTGCTGAAATTTCACACATTTTGGCTTATATCAAAAAAGGGGTCCCCCTGGATTCCTTTCTAAATATGACAAATCGATGTCAAAATGGGCTGGAGAAATTTACATAATATTGTTTAGCCTGCATCGACCCCTCCCCTTCGAGCTACAATCAAAAAATGATGAAAAAACGATAATTTTCGCAAAACCATCAAAATTTCTCCATGAAGACGTGAAGTTAGAATTTTCTTCTGAACACAAAACTTGCTCATAAAAATAGTTTCTATCGATTGGCGAAGAGATCTCGTTGATATCTCAACTAGGAAAGATTTTTCAGATTTTGCTGAAAATCGATCGATATCTGGAACAAGGGGGCGGAGCCTAATGAGTTATGTCAGAAAAGACTCAGAAGTACTTAGACATCCACCACATATAATACTAGTTCAAACAAATGGGTTTGACTTTTTATGTACAATGGCCAATGCAAGTCACCTCCAACTTCACAGAGAACGCGTCTTAATGTGCTCGATGCTACCCGGGATGAAGTCAAGTCTTTCTTCTCCAAAAGATGTCCGCCAAGGATGTTCAAGGCTGCAAAAACGGAAGTACTGGAGAGGGTTATTGAGCAATACGATAGGTAAATCAAAGATTTTTCATTTGAAATTTAATGAAATTTTCATACAGATTCCTCGAATCTTCTGTGTTCACCGAGCTGCTGGCCCTTTCTCTGTGAATGTCAATAATCTTCTCACATCATCTATCATAATTTGTCTCTCTTTTTTTTTTGTTTGGCCCCCTTCCTGATTCTCGACGATTCCCTCTATTTTTTTGCTGAATTTTTTTGCCATTTCTTCCCTGACTCCCCCAAATAGTCTTTTTATAAGCCTCCCTCTTGGACTCTCGTCTTTCCCTTATTGTATCCCGGTGAGCCCTCTCTGATTTCATCCCAGAGAGGGCATTTTTACATGTCCCCCTTCCCCCCCCCCTCCCTGTTTCCTCAGGGGTCTATATCCCGTTGTCCCGTTCCCCCATTTCTGTACCATATATTTATTTGCTAACGCTCAGTCCGCACTTGATCCGCGGACTAAGCGAGAGTGTGTCCCTTTTTCCCGGTGAGCCCTCTCTGACTTCATCACCAGAGAGGGCATTTTCCCCCCTGTTTTGTTGCATCATTTTGTACTATATCCCAATAAATTAACAGGGGGGAAGTTCTTCGAATATTTAGACAGGAATATAGAAATAAGTTGCATTACAGGTACAGATGAAAAAAACACCGACACAAAGAGAATTGGATAATACACCTGAATACAGCGCAATATAACCGAAGAGTACGACAACCAAGAAGAAGTTCGATGTTTACAAGTGTTTTGGATCTCACTCATCAATCTGAAAACTGGCAATGAGTGTACTCGCCTCCTGCACAATAAAAATCGTTTCTTCGCAGTGACAAATGAACCTATTCTCGCCAAGTTTGTATCAAGCTCTATTCACTATCCTCGGTGGTTTTTCATTGGGATACGATCGTTCACCCTTTTTTAGGTTCAGAAAAACTCTGGTTCTGGAATACTTGGAACGTTTGTTTTGCAAATTATAAAATCGAATTCAGATACAAGAGATGATTTTGGAAGGAAGATCAGGTTCAGTCATGGAAACGAGCTGACTGCTCCAAAGACTGGTGAGTGGTAATGGTGGAGTTAGTGAGTTGTTTCGATGGGTCTTGTGGATTGATTTGATAGAATATTTCCAAAAAAACCGAATAGATTATCTCAAATAACCTTCATAGCTCTCATGAACTTACAGATCTTGTACGAAACGGCGGCACCAAATCACTCGACGGTCCTAAAGCCAGATCTTAATGTTCCTGCCGGGGAGATTATCAAAATCACAAGTTTTTTTCATAGGAAAAAATTGAAGTCAGAATAGTCAATCAGGAATTCAGTCTATGTGTTCGATGTCAACTGGGAGGTCTGCTGTCATTTTTGCTACTTCGCGTTTTATGCACAACTACTACTGCTCCGATGAGAATAAATGTCTAAATTTCACTTTTTTTGTCAACTTTTGGCACTTTTATTCTCATTCACTTTCAAAGTTTTAGGCTGGTACCACTCGTTTTGATAAGCCGTCGGCGGTAGAAAGACACGTATAACACAAAATTCCGTATTTCATTTACAATTACTACTGTTTTCCTGCTCCAATGAGAATGAATGTATGAATTTCGTTGTGATTTTCGCGTTTGACACCTTTGATTCCAGTCACTTTCAAATATTTGGACCGGTTCAACTTGGTTTGACTACCATTCACTGTTCTCAAACTTTGACAACAACTGAACTAGTTGATAAAGAACCTCTCAAGAGCAATTGTAACCTTCTGGAAATTATCTCGTGGCTACAAGAACAGTGAGGTTATTCACGTATCATAATCGTTTTTTTGGCTCTTCTCCAAAAAACAAGAACGACTGGAATAAATGATAACAAAACTGATAAGAACTGTTGTGTTCCTCTGAAAATTCTTTCGTGGCTTCCAAAACTGTGATAGTGATTTACGCCTCAAAATCTTTCGTTTGGCTCTTCTTTGACAAACTATGTGCTCTTGTTCTGAAACTATGACAGCGACTGGAATAGATGATAACAAAACTGATAAGAACTGTTGTGATCCTCTGAAATATCTTTCGTCGGTATAGAAAAAGTGGCAGTAATTTACGCCCCAAAATTTTTCTTTTGGCTCTTCTTCAGGAAACCACGCGATGCCGTTCTGAAACTTTGACAGAGAACGGAATAGATGATAAGAAAACTGATAAAAACAATTTTACCTCTGTGAAGATTCTTCAGTGGGTACAGGAACAGTGAGAGTGATTTACAGCTTTGTCAAGTTTACAAGAAGAAGAAATTTTTGTTCTAAAAAAATGTACCGCTATGCTTTCTGGCATTCATTGAAAACTTTATTTGTACCTCGAATCGATCGGATCGAAATGATTTTAAGGTCGTTGTTCTAGATTAGAATTACCTATCAGTTATTTTAGAGTAATCGAATAAACCGAAAGAATTCTCCATCAATTCTCTTTATGGCAGAAACGCCGAAGACTTTTCATTGCATTCATTTCAAGTGAAAACATTTCAAACTTCAACGGGAATCTGTATTCTTTGGCTTTGTTCTTCTTTATACAGAATTCTTTTTATTAAATAATTTGTTTTTCGCTAGAGCTTTGCAACTTGTCAATGTAAACCTAATTACTAAACGCAGAGTATCAAGACCAGTCAGTATCATTTCTATAAACAAATGCATTTGGCGACCTTTTCTTTTCCGGCGCACTTTCTACTTTTATCATTTTTTTCTCGCTTTTCCTTTTGCTCTCTCTTGTCTCCTCTCACTCAACAATCCTCTTTTTTTTCCTTAAGTGTACCTTTTTCCTCATCTTTCCTCTTAAAACCATCGCAGATAAAAAGATTGACTGTTATTCAAAATTCGTTACCACCAGTTTGTGAAGAAGATTTCCACTTCTGTTCTTTTCAATAAGTAAGTATATTTTCAGGATTTGAATTCAATCTTTGCCTTTGGTTTTCAAAAAAGTAAATTTTTTCAGGTCCTTTACTCCAGAACTGTGACGGACCCAATTGTACCCAATTGGCCGCCGGCGAGCCGAATAGTTCCAATCTCATTGCGCATTTCTAACTGAGCTCCTGGTGGTTCAGAATGGAGGTCAGTAAATGCGATGTAACGATATAACACAGTTTTACACTCAACCAAATGTATTGTGAGGGAAAAGCATGTCTCATAGAGAATGCATTAAAAACCCTTGGTGAGAGTTCATCAAGGTACAAGTCAAAGTGGCGGGCCTTCTAATCAGAAGGGGCGCCCAAAAGGGACACAATGTATGTAAAGGGGGAGGGGAAATAATTAATTATGACCACGAAATAGTTCAGCGAAGAATCAGGTCTGATTCGTATGACGTCCTATCCATGAGATAACTATTACTAAATACCCTTTGTCATAGGGCGAAGTAGTTGTAGTAGATCATCCAAGAGCGGCGGCAGACTGTAGAGAGTGAGAGACGCAGACACTGAAGGGGAAGAACGAAGTGAGTCTGTAATAAATATTAAAGGGGCGACAGGGAATAATGAAATGGACTAAAAAGGAATAAAATATAATTAATTATAAGGATAACTTCATAGAATTTATGCATAATAACCAATAGATATATTTTATGAGTTTGATTGTGGCAATCAGAGGGAAACGTGCTCTGTAGATTGACAACACTCTGGGGGATCTGAGGCTCGCCAGAATTCACTACGTGGGCGTAGTGTTTAATTCTGGTTTTCGCCTTACGAGCTTGGTATGGTCTGAGACGGTTTGCAGGAAGTCGTGCAAAAGCTTCGTCAATACTATTATGATCTTTATTTTTGTTATTAGGCTGGCGCCCAGACGACATCAGTCCAGCTTTGTCAACTCCACCATGCTTGTGCCCAGGCGGCATCAGTCTAGCATGCATGGGAAGAACCATTTAACGCTGTCTTTATGGTAGAGGCGTTTAGAAGATATTGAGAAGATGCGATTGCGGGGGTGTCCGTTGGAACCAAATAAATCGGTAAATCAATCGATTGTCTGTCATCGGAATCGAGGATTTCACAACGTTCGATTTCGATAAGAATTAGCTGGTTAAAATGTTTCGTATAGACTATCCTTCGGTATCTTATAGTGGCGAAACGTACGAGTCCGGTGCGACTTTTCGACAACGTTTGAATACGTTCTAAAGGCCAATTGTAACGAGCGAGTTTCTTTATCCGTCCTGAAGAAGGAGAAAATGAGAACGGTCGGTCGCCTTTGATAAAATGGTGTCTAAAATGAATTGATGACAAAAAATAATCGGTGGCATACGTTATAAATAAGTATTTTTCGTTTCAGGTGTTTCTTCAATTCTTAGGTATTTTCAACTGTGTTTCGGGTCTCTATTTCTTAGGTTTCTTCAAGTCTTAGGTTACTTCAGTTCTTAGGTCTTTTCAATTCTTAGGTCTCTTCAATTTTTTCAAAGTTATGTTTAATCTTTTTGTGGGCAATCTTATCGGATGCTTTAGTAAACACCTATTTTTGATGGAGACAACAATTTAGGATTCTTTCAATCGATTAAGGCCTTTTACTCAGAAAAACTACAATTATTTCTGAAAAATGTATCGGAACAGCTTAGCACCTAATACAAATAATACTTACTCCTCGAGGTAGAGCTTCCAAAGAGAGGGAAATAGTCCCTTCACGGGTGTTTCAGACAGTTAGCATCATCTGTCTTTCTCTCATTTTTACAAGAACCATTTTGAATACTACACAGATCTTCTTGATAGTTTTACTCTTCTCCCCACTTCTCTCCAGAAAAAGGTGGTTGTGTAATGAACGTCATAATTTTCGCTGGTTTTCGTCACAGCGGGAGGCTTCGGGGTCCTCTATCACCCTCTATCAGGGCTCGAAGATCCTCTAACCCCTCTCCAATAGCTCTTACCTCTCTTCTGAATTACTATCCACAAAGAGATGGAAATATGAGCCTCACCCCTTGTCACGATCGACTCATTCTTCACCATCATCATGACAGAGGAAACACCCCCCTCTCAAAGGTCTATACAGTAGGTTTTTTGCACCCTTTTTCTCTTTCTCCACAGGAAGAAATGAATGTACAATTTGTACTTGCTGTTCATCACAGGGAAGCCTTGATGTGCACCCTGTTCAATTTTTGAAACAATTGAAGGAAACTCTTTCTATAATCCCGTTTTCCACAGAGAGATACCCTTCAAAAGTAGATCCTTTTTACTCCTTTTCCCATTGAATTTTCTTCTGGAAAAAGAAGATTGTGTTGGCACGAGCTATATTTCCTTTTCATCACAAGAAGCCTTGGTGTACACTGGGGCCTGTGTCCGGCTTCTGAAACAAAAAATCTCTAAAATTTTTATTCAGATTCAACAGAGAGGGATACTCTTCAAAGACATACCCTTTTACTCGTATGACTTTTATCCATAGAATTGTCTTCTGGAGAATGTGTAGAGATGATGAATGTGCAAGATCTTTCTCGTTTTTCATCATAGAGGAAAACTTGAATGAGCACAAAGAACCACAGAGAGAAGGTCATAAAGGCTACAACAAAGTCTTTTTCCACTGATATACCTCCTTTCTACTACTATTTCTCAATTTTCATTCAGGTAATAGCATATATAAAAAGTATGTTTTATAGGATTTTGGTGGGTGTATAAGACAGAACCATCAATCAAAGTCTCACCAACACATGTGGGAGGGTACACGCACCAACACATGTGAGTGGGGTACACACACCGAGGTAGCCCCTTTTTCCTATACACAAAGTGCGTAAAGATTGTGTGGGGCAGAAAGTTCGAATATTTTTTGGTTTTTCATCTCACTTCCCCGAGTATACATATACATAGGCCCTCTACCTCATATATAGGAGTACCGATATTTTCCCCCCAAAACTCAGTGTTTTTGCTACATATCCCTTCTAACCACTTACTTATGCTGCTAGGGAAATGATCATAAAAGAGAGAATTTTTAGCTGATTCCTTTTTCATCAAAGTACCCCTAGTATACGGGCCCTCTTATGGCCTCTGCTATCTACAGACACAGGAGTGTTGGGTCTTTCCAATATATTGCCCAAAAACTGGAGGTTTTTGCACTAATATACCTTCTAGGCTTATGTATACTACAAAGCTTAGCCTTTTTTCACTCAAACACCCCCTTTCTCAATATATTTTAATTTTTGAAAAATTGTATGAAGAATGTGTAGAGAATGCATACAGAATGTGTAGTACCAAATTCTGGCTGTTTTCTTTATCATAGTGTCTCAATATATAGGAGATATATGCGCACCCCAACAGAGTCTCTTTTCACCATACAGGAAAAAATGGAAGGATGGGATTTTTCTGATATATTTCCTCCAAAAATTGAGTTTTTTACTCAAATACACCAGTCAGAATCGCACAGAATTCAAAGCACGTAATGCTATGAATACTGACAAAACTGGTACTAAAAATACACGAAAACCCACGAAACACAACAAGAAAATCACTAGAACCACAGCGGTAACTAGCGAAACAAAACGAAGAAACGAACGAGAGAGTGTGCGAATGCAAGAGACGCAGCGACGCGCTATTTCGAATTGCTTATTTTTTACTGAAAGAACACGAAACGCTACTCAATTTGAGCACAAAACTCTTTTATTTTGCACACACGTGCTTTTTAACGGCGAATGATTGCCAAATCAAGAGAAAAACAGGGAACAATGAACAGAACCGCTACGAATCCACGCAGACGGCTCAAGGAGAAACAATTGGTTAGGAATCAATAAAAATGTGGCAAAAGCCCAAAAGACACTAAGAAACTGGAATAAAAACCAAGAAAAGGTAAACAAAAGACGATTCCGAACACCTTACGGTGTCGGCAATCGAAAAACTCGAGACTGTATAAAAATCTAAAAAGAAACTTTGCCTGCACGCGCGTTGCGCTCGCACGAGAATGACGTCAACGGCCCGTTTGGCGCGTTTCTGGTGCACTCGGAAATTGGAGACGAGGAACTCGTTTTGGGTTAAAAAAGGAAAAAAAAGACAGAAAATAACCGCAGGAATAGAATATTCCTGACATAATCCGGGAATTTAAGCCCTTTCCTTATGAGTGACCAGGGTTCTCAATGGCTAGGTATACAGGATAGATAGAAAATGGGGGAAAATTACTTACGATGCTTAAAATGGGAACTAAACTGAAGAGGGATAATTACTTAGAAATAGATTGGGTCGAGAATCATATGGGTGGGTAGATCAATGAGAAATAGATATGGGGCGAAATAACAGGTTGAGGGGACGATAGAGAATATGAGATGTATATGTGGTTAGATAACATGTATATAACAAAAATTACGATTATTAGAACAACTTTGAACAAATCCTACAATAATCAAAACTTTTTGTATGGCGACGACTTGGCAGCGTATGGCGGATATCGAACATAGGGTGTCCGTTGCTGTGATCCCGGCTTTCGTCCATCCATCACCGCATTCCGAACTGGTCCGACGGCAACTCCACTGTCATATTGTCTCCTTGTTTGATCCTTTGCCGGAGTGGTGTGACTGCTGACAGCTTCCTTGGCCTCTTCGGTAGCCTCCTTCTCTCTTACCGCAAATCTTGGCCATACCACATTTCTCTCCTTGATGAGCGAGCCTACTGCTTTCCAATAGTCTTTCGGATCCTCACATCCGTTAACCGAGACGAGCGTACGGTTTTTCAGATCTTGACGACGTCATCCGGTGCGATCTTGTGGAACTCGCCTTCTTCTCGTGACAATCTTTTGAAAGTTATACCATAACTTTCTGTTCTAGTGTAATCAGGAATTATGCTGTAAGCAGGGACACATAAAACCTGGATTTCCTTCGGCACGGCATCAATGACACTCTGCCATTCGGTGACCACCCCTTCTTCTTGCAAAAATGGAAATAGCAGAATCACCATCTGAACTCCATCTCGTCGTTCCAGACTGCGCTGGATCTGCTCAAGTTCTTTTCCCTCTTTCAGGAATACCATCTTCTGTCCATGGAGAGGAGTTTGTTTCTCCAGAACGCCCGGTAATCCAAAGACCGTCGACTTATATGCATTTTCAATAGCATGTTTTCCAAACATCTTTTCGAGCTTGGTAGCGTGAAACATTTCGATGGCCTTGGACCAGTTCAAATCCTCTGCCCAGAGTTGAAGTGTATCGCATGATGAAAGGATAGAGATGGCTTCTTCTACTGGAGTGTGCTCAACACCGGGTACGGTAAGCAATGACACTTCCTTGATTTCCTTTGAGGAAACTTTTGGGAGTAGCTTCCTCACTTGGCACCATTTATTGATTCGAGTCGGAGATCGAGAAACCAGGTCATCCTCAAACCGAAAAACGCACGGACTGGCGCATCGGCATTGATACAGCTGGCTGAAAAGATTTTCATTATTAACAGTTTCAACTGCATTACAAGTATTTTCATCTGTTGTCTGTGTGTCTTGGAATTGTTTGCGCTTCTTCTGTGTGGTAATTGGCGTGTTGTCCATTTGTGATGGAACGATTCGCATATTGTCAAACGGAATCTGTAGAAGTTCTTTTCCCTTTTCATCCACTGGTGTTACCATTGCGGAACTTTCGGAACAAGAGATAACTCGGTAAGGTCCACGCCATTTGTTCACTAGTTTAGGACATCTGGCTCCCAGCTTTTCTGATGGAATTTCAGAAAAAAAATTTCGAGAACTCGGCTACCGGGTTGTGGATACTCTTTCCCGTCTATCTTGTTCTTCATGTCAAAAAGATACTTAAATGTGTCGTGTTCTTCTGCAGACTTTTGTCTTACGAAGGAGTGCACCTTGTTCAGCTCACTCACAAGTACATTCTTGTATTCGTCCATGTCAGCGTAACTAATGCCAACGGCATCCTCTCCTGTCTTTTCAAGCCCGGTTTTAGGATCTCTGCCGGTCATGAGAAAGTATGGAGATTCACCAGTGGTTTTGTGAGCCACAGAATTGTATGCAAATACTGCATATGCAATTTGTTGATCCCACTCATGAGGAACAGTGTTTTTCTTTTTTATTATGTGCATAATCGTTTGGTTAAACCGTTCAACTTCACCATTTGTACGACTGTTATAACCCTTGGTTGTGATGTGCTCAATGCCCATTTTTTTCTCAACCCTTTGGAAGGGGATAGAAGAAAGGGGGAATACTCACAAGAGAGGAAGGAGGGTTTAGTAGTAAAATTTCAGATGAGAATTTCAGATTTTCTGAAGGAGGTTGGCATCTAAAAAAATTATTTTCCGACCCTCCAGGATAGTGCCTTTCCGATGATACCAATCTTGTACTCCAACTGCACACCCCATTCAGACCAGTCCCTAGTCAGTGTTTTCCCAATAATCATGAAGTTTTCCAATGCCAACTCTTTCTTGTACCCAACAGAAGGAACATCACTCCCCTTGGGTCGCAATACCTGGACTGATCCAAGTTAACCTGCTCCAACTGGGTTTGCTGCTTCTACTGGAATGGTTCAAGCAACTCAGCCTTCTCTTCCACAAGAACCACTGACGTTTTTTTCTCCAACCCGCAAGCTTCATATGATGCAACAAGCTCTTCTTTCAAAGTCGTCCACCCCATTGCAACCAGGGACTCCGGAATTCGAGAAGTTGTTCACGGAAGCTCTAGAGTACGCTAAGAACAATCCAAATTATGAGGACAGAAAGATTGGTGAGTTCTTCTGAAAATAACGTTTCCTAACAAAAGTTGAACATCTTCCAGTCTACCTCCACTTCTACATCTTTAACCCTAACGTCATGAAGATCCCACAAAAAAGTGAAGAGTCGTCCAGCTATTGCCAGAGATATGTACTTCCAATGCTACGGAAGACGAGCTTTCACTAGTAAGCGTCCGAAACTTTAGCTCTCAATTCTGGTGATTTTCAGTTGACAACTGGCGAAAAATGAAGGCAGTCAACATCAATGAATTCTAGGAGTGGATGGAGAGAGCTGGTAAGCTGTCTGAAGAAATTTTGGAACAAATCAAGAGAGGCTATATTTATGATGATACGTAAATGACTAGTGTGAGATCGCAACCACGCTATAGGATGGATGATGAAAATGTGCAGAGACCGGCGAAAGTCGCAAGAGCATCGGATAATTAGGGGGATTTCTATAGGGGTTTGATAATAGATTTTGAGATATTCTAAGGATTTTAGGTTTTAATTGAATTGTACTGACGGAATAAGCTCTCTTCAGATAAACTTATGATTCTGTATATTCTTTGAGGATAATATGAAACATTCGTCCGCTTTTTATGATTTTAGTGTCGAATCTCTTGATCGGGGGCTCTGAAAAAAAGACGAAAAAAAGTTCTGAAAAAAAATGGTTTTAAAAAAATTAGGAGAATGCTTGTTCTCAAATTTTATAAAACGAAAAAAAAACAACGATTTTTCGGAATTTTTTTTAAATGTTTTTTTTTCAAATTTTTTCGTGAGAAATAGATAATGAAAAGTTGGTAAAAACTTTAAAAAAATATACAAGTGAGATCCCGCTCTTTTCTACATGTTTTTTTCGGTATTTCTTTCGAGTTTTTATGAAAAAATTTTCAGAAAAAAATGGCGAAAATAATCTCGCTAAAAATGTCCGAATGAACCGAAAAAATTTGGACGAAAATCACTCGTTTTTAGTCTTCTTTTTTCTTTTCACTCTTTTTTCCCAATTCACATTTCTTCTCCTCCTTTCCCAACCCAAAATAAGGGGTTTTCGGGGTTAAAACAAGAAACGAAAACAAAGAAAACTGTGAATTTGAACGAACATAAAAATTGAACGAACATAAAAAAATGCCGACATTGAGTCACTTCCTTACATCCAAACCGCATTCGCACCAGGTAAAAAGAAATTCTTTTTTGAATACCGCATAAGATTTACTTCAAAGGGCCGCGAGTAACTTTCTTTCATGTGATTCGCCGCCGCTTACCGACAGGTAAAAACGCCCGCCATTTGGAAGAAGAAGGGGCGGTGTCCTCTTACTCACAGATGAAAGAATCGCCGCCGGTGGTCTCATGAAGGGGTTAGAGAAGGATTCCGTCAATTAGCTCCGCCCACTGGCAAGGATAGGTATAAAAAGAGATAGAAACCGGTATTTCTTATTCATTCGTCTTTCCTGAACCTCTTGTGCTCGAGGGTCTCCCATTCTCTATGATTATTTCTAATAGTTTTTTATTAATCCTATTTTAATTGAAATATGGTGTACAAGCTATCGAGGGAAAAAGGTGAGAACTGTACCACGCTATAGAATGGGTGATGAAGATGGGCAGGGACCGGCAAAAGTTGCAAGAGCTCCGATAATTAGGGGAATTCCTACAGGGATCTGATAATAGATTTTGAGGTTTTCAAAGGGTTTTCAGGTTTTAATTAAATTCTACTGACTTAATAAGCTCTCTTTAGATAATAGAATCTGGGTTTTTTTATTGTATCGCCCGTCCCCAGGGCACTCTAACTCTTGCATTTCTAGGCAGGAACTGAGAAGCTCATAATTTCAACCAACTGTCTCAGATCTCAGATATTTTTCTAACTCAAACACAAAACATTGTGGACCCTGCTGCCACCGTTGATTTCACATTTGCCGGTCAAATCCCCATAGCTCAAGCCCCACAAGGTGGACCATTCAGCTAAGATAGTTATGCCAACATTGAGTTTCTCAAGTCAGAACTGCTAAGATTTTAAATTTGAATTACTGGAAACCTAGACTTTTTCAATGGTTTACATGAAACAGGCGGAAATTTTGATCACCATAATCACTTGCATATCAGAAAAAATAATATATGTTAGCCATCGTTATTTCCAGATGTCACTAAAACAAAGTGCATTTTCCAGATCTTTCTACCACTGATGCTCTCCTCCAAATGATGCAAGCCAATATTACTCACAGCCACGCCTCTTCTCCCTTCGATGCTCGTTTCCCATTTCTCCCCACTTCTCGTTCTCTGTCTTCATCTCCATTCGCTTCAAGAACCGTCACGCCTGGATCACCACAGCTCTCGTCATACAATAAGCGCCCGCGACACCGAAACATCCTTCAAGACCAGCACCAGGAAGCCTCTTCTTATGAGGCAACAGCTCTCAGCGTTGTTGAACTCAAGCGGTACCGCTATTCCAAAACGGCTGAAGACTGTTCCAACTTGCTCGCTTCGACATCAGCGGAAAAAGTTGAATATAATGATATCACAAAGTACCTGGCTCCAACAAAACGGAATGAAAGGAACATGAGTCTGCCAAAGATTCTCACGGCTCCCACCGGTTCAATCACTCACCGACTTGAAGGACTCCCGGAATGGACCCAGGAAATAGACGGAGACTACGGAACAATATTTGAAAAGTATGGCAAACTTCAACTTGAAGTGGAATACTCCTTGGAACTCGTCATTCCACTAGTTCTTACCGCTGAAGAGCAGGTCAAAAAACGTGCGGAGGCTGTGGAGCACGAAAATAACTGTGCTCTGTATAAGGATCCACAGCAAAGTGAGTTGAACTTGATGTGACAAAAACTATATTGAGCTCAAATTTTCCAGGTATCCGAAGCTCCCTGTTCAACCAGCACAAGCCAGGATTCCCTCAAGGTGTGTGGAACACAGCAGCTGTTTGGTTGCTTTTCAAGACGTTCCACACAAATTCTGGAGTCAAGAACGATCAAGGTCTTCTAGACAAAATGTGGGACGAGATCAGGGAAGAGAAGGGATCGGAGTTCTGGGGATGGATCAAGCGAGCATCGGATTTGAAGGATGAGCACTTGCGAGAGAGTTGGGGTTCGTCGTGAAGAATGTGGCAAAGGAGAGGAAATCGAGGAAGGCTACTTAACACCTGAAGAATTTCGCAGTTTTTTATTTTTTTAATTGTTTTTATTGTCCTTTTTTGTTATGGTATTTGATGTTTCATTTCAATTTCATGTATCTTGTTTTTGTTTCCTGTGCGTTTTGTCTTCATTTTTTTCCTTTTACTCACTCACCGTTACCGATGATTTTTCGGGAAAAAATAAATTTATTTTTTGAAAACTCCCATTTTTATAATTTATAAATCTCCCATCATCAGCAACTTCATGTAGAGTGCATAAGACCTATCTGCCCTCGCCCTCACTCATAGGTTCGGATACAATGCCATAGCTAATTACCTGGACCCAACGAAAAGGAATGAAAGAAACATGAATGTGCCGAAGATTCTCACAGCACCCACCGGTTCAATCATTCACCGACTTGAAGGACTCCCGGAATGGACCCAGGAAATAGACGGAGACTACGGAGCAATATTCGAAGACTATGGCAAACTTCAATTTGAAATGGAATACTCCTTGGAACTCGTCATTCCATCAGTTCTTACCGCTGAAGAACAGGTCAAAAAACGTGCGGAGGCTGTGGAGCACGAAAATAACTGTGCTCTGTATAAGGATCCACAGCAAAGTTAGTTGAACTTGATGTGACAAAAACTATATTGAGCTCAAATTTTCCAGGTATCCGAAGCTCCCTGTTCAACCAGCACAAGCCAGGATTCCCTCAAGGTGTGTGGAACACAGCAACTGTTTGGTTGCTTTTCAAGACCTTCCACACAAATTCTGGAGTCAAGAACGATCAAGGTCTTCTAGACAAAATGTGGGACGAGATCAGGGAAGAGAAGGGATTGGAGTTCTGGGGATGGATCAAGCGAGCATCGGATTTGAAGGATGAGCAATTGCAGCAGAGAGAGTTGGGGTTCGTCGTGAAGAATGTGGCAAAGGAGAGGAAATCGAGAAGGGCTACTGGAGGTTAATATAGCTCCGGAAAAAGATGAGAAGAGCGATTCAGAGCTGATTGATATTTTTGGTTAATTATTTTGCAGTTGTTATTTGTATTCTTATAGTGTTTATTGAATTTTCTTTTTTGTGATAGTCTTGTTGATTTTTTATTGCAATTTTCTGTATCTCGTTTTCGTATTTTGTTTTTTTGTCTTGAATTTCTTTTCTGTTACTCTCTCACCGTTACCGCTGATTTTTCGGGAAAAAATAAATTTTTTTTCGAAAATTTCTATTTTTGTAACAATTCGTTGAATTTTATACCCAGATTTGGTTATCTTTGTTCCTTTTTTTTAATTTTGAAAACTGCTAGCTGCCTGTCTTCACCGCGTTTTCGACAAAAAAATTAGAACATGTGGCGCACCATTCCCTCTTGTGCGTCCTTCATTAGCACTTTCGTGTAGTTGCACAGTGCATAACCTATCTGCCCTTCCCCTTACGCATAGATTTGTCTGCGAGACCCCCGAGATGGCGCCGAAGGCCCTGCTTTCTCTGTGTTTACTCGGGCTGCGATCTTTTGATTTGTGTCTAAGTCTCCTCACATGCCGACATTTAGTCACTTCTTTACATCCAAACCGCATTCGCATCTGGTAAAAAGAAATTATTTTTTGAATACCGCATAAGATTAACTTCAAACGGCCGCGAGTAACTTTCTTCCATGTGATCCGCCGCCGCTTACCGACAGGTAAAAACGCCCGCTTTTTGGAAGAAGAAGGGGCGGTGTCCTCTTACTCACAGATGAAAGAATCGCCGCCGGTGGTCTCATGAAGGGGGGTTAGAGAAGGATTCCGTCACTTAGCTCCGCCCACTAGCAAGGATAAGTATAAAAGGAGATAGAAACCGGTATTTCTTATTCATTCGTCTTTCCTGAACCTCTTGTGCTTGAGGGTCTCCGATTCTCTATGATTATTTCTAATATTTCTTACTAATCCTCTTTCAATTGGAATATGGCGTACAAGCTAACGAGAGAAAAATAATCGAGGGAAAAAGGTGAGAACTGTACCACGCTATAGAAATAGAAGATGGGCAGGGACCGGCGAATGTCGCAAGAGCTTCGGATAACCAGGGGAATTTCTACAGGGACTTGAAAATAGATTTTGAGGTTTTTGGAGGGTTTTTAAATTTTAATTAAAATGTAATCTCTGTGTTTACTCGGGCTGTGATCTTTTGATTTGTGTCTACGACTCCTCATTTTCCTACTACCAATCCTTCTCATTTCCGTACTATCTTACTACTTTTCGTCTCCGAGTTTTTTTCTCATTTTCGTCGAACAGAAAATTTGAATATTTTTACAGGGTACCGTTTACAATGGACCATCTTCCATCAACTAAGGACAATGAGCAAGATCCAGGGATCCAATTGCCTTCCGATTCTTCTCAAGATGATAATTCAGGATTCCGTTCAAACTCAGTTAGATTGGCAATTCGTGAGATAATTGGAATTTCAATACTGTAACTCAAAATAGTTTTCATTATAGATCTCGCCAATTTTTCTCACTTCTTTCCTACTCCGCTTGTTCTCTCCTCGCCGGGAAACACCGCAATTTCTGACGGAAGTGAAAAGGATTTCGGAGGGCAAGGACTCATGTCGCCGGATGCTAATTCTGATTTCAGTTTCCTAACACATGGTAAGTTTGACTTCTACTTGAACTTATTCAACACTATGAAAATTTCAGACACCCTACCATCTGATGCCACCGTTCCGGACCTTTCTGTTATGATCTCCCAGATTCTAAATTCTCAAAGTTTTCTTAACAATGGATATCAAAATTTGACGGTCACACAATCACTTGGAATCTATCAAGCTGGTCAAGATAGCCTTTTGGGATTTAACGCCGCACGTGCCACTAACAATGTAATGCTCAGTGAGTAACCAAGACTGTGGAGACTGAGAATTTAAAAAGAACTTGCTACGAAAAGCAAAGAACAATGGATTACTGGCAACAAGAAATCCAGAAAAAAAATTGGAAAATTATTCCAAAACTGCAGTTCTCGGAAAACGCTCAAGAATCGATGTTGAAGATAATGAGGAGCAAAGTGGAAACAATAGTTGTTTTTATTTTTTTGCCCCCAGCAACATATTCTATCTGTCCTAACAATAATTATGATAATTGTTATTCTGATTATACATTGTAATTATTTTCGAATATCATCTTTTGAATGAATTTGGTGTTATCAAGCTATAAGGTTTTAAGATTTCTTATTTGATTGGCAATAAAGTCAAAATCAGACTACAAAAATGATCGAATGATTGAATACTCTATTCATGAGAAACATTCTAAAATTCAGTTTTCCAGGTAATACTGCTCCTAAAATCCGAAAGTGGCATCTCATGGTTAAAGGCATCCAGTTTTTTATTTGCCTCACCGCCAAAACAAACTGCGCTATATGGGCTTGGTTATAGTGTCCGGGAACACAAATCCGGTTTTCTGATACTGATAACCACAGCTCAAAACTTATGTTTCCGAAATAACAGTACGGATTTGGCTTGATTCATAAGCTTGTGAAATTGAAGTTTTTTGAATTTCTTCAATTGAAGTTTTTTGTCCATAAACCTTCAGACCAAGCGGAAAAGACAGCCAGCCGGTCAAACGGCCAACTGTCTTGATCACTCAATCAGAAGATATACTATTTGGCCTCTATTTCTTTTGAGAATTTCATGTTTTCCATTCTCCCGTTAGGATTTCACATGCACAACAGACCTTCCTTCGATGTAGCTACTCAGTTCGTCGCTCATTGTTTGAGAGCAGGCCACAGCTAACCATTTCTTATAATGTTTGGTAATGGTGCTCGTGAAGATGACATGTGGATTAAAATCGGGAAAAATCAAAAAATTTCAAAAAGGTTCATAACATCTATACTGTGGTCTTGGTCCACTCAGCACCGATTCGGTCTCCGATTTGTCGCATTCGGTTCCCATGAAGAACCCATCGGTTAGAGCAATAAAGCCCATATCGAGGATACATGGGTCCCGGATTTTTCGGGCCACGATTTTTCGGTCCCCGATTTTTCGGGCCACGATTTTTCGGGCCACCATATTTCGGTCCCCGATTTTTCGGGCCATCATATTTCGGTCCCCGATTTCTCGGTCCCCGATTTTGATACACGGTCCCGGATTATGGAACAGTGCCCTTTTTTTCATAATTCTGGACATGTTTAAATG
>GL380153.1:94599-108407 GCA_000143925.2 Caenorhabditis brenneri | reverse complement strand
TAGAAAAAAAGGTCAAGATTTGAGAACAAAAAGGTCATGGTTTATAAAAAAAGGTCATGGTTTTAGAAACAAAAAGGTCATGGTTTTATAAACAAAAAGGGAATGGTTTTAGAAACAAAAAGGTCATGGTTTAAAAAAAACGGTCATGGTTTTAGAAACAAAAAGGTCATGGTTTTAAAAACAAAAAGGTCATGGTTTTAGAAACAAAAAGGTCATGGTTTACAAAAAAAGGTCATGGTTTAAAAAAAAAGGTCAAGATTTGAGAACAAAAAGGTCATGGTTTACAAAAAAGGTCATGGTTTTATAAACAAAAAGGTCATGGTTTTATAAACAAAAAGGGAATGGTTTTAGAAACAAAAAGGGAATGGTTTTAGAAACAAAAGGTCATGGTTTTAGAAAAAAAGGTCATGGTTGTAGAAACAAAAAGGTCATGGTTCTAGAAACAAAAAGGTCATGGTTTTATAAACAAAAAGGTCATGGTTTTAGAAACAAAAAGGTCATGGTTTTAGAAACAAAAAGGTCATGGTTTAAAAAAAAAAGGTCATGGTTTTAGAAACAAAAAGGTCATGGTTTAGAAAAAAAGGTCATGGTTTGAGAACAAAAAGGTCATGGTTTAGAAAAAAGGTCATGGTTTTAGAAACAAAAAGGTCATGGTTTTAGAAACAAAAAGGGAATGGTTTTAGAAACAAAAAGGGAATGGTTTTAGAAACAAAAGGTCATGGTTTTAGAAACAAAAAGGTCATGGTTTTAGAAACAAAAAAGCCATGGTTTTAGAAACAAAAAGGTTGTGGCAGGTCGGAATGAAGGTGTCGACTCCTCCATCGCCAAGCCTTGCCCTTAACCGATGTCTTCTAGTGTTTGTGGATTTCGCTGAGGAGACGTCATTGCATTCACTGCTTTATTTGAATGGCAATCTGCCCGAATGATAATAGGTGGTGTGGGGTGGTTCAGGTTGATGGTGACAAAGCGAAGGGCGATGACCAGAATAATAGTAGATGGGGCTGAGGAACACGAGACATATTCCGAAGAATACGCTGAGGAATGGGACGGGGATACAATGACAGTGGAGAGCTGTCACAGGCGACCGCTCGTCGGGGCGACAAGAGAGCAGACTGACCAATTAAGGGGAAAATAAAGGGGGGAATCAAAGAACATTCTAGAAAGAGTTCATCGAAACAAAGAGGGAGAAATAGAGGGGAAAGGGGGGAGAGCGTTAGAGAAACAAAAGATAAACAAGTAAACAATTAGGCGGCGGCGGCAGCAATTAGCAATTATCATCGTTGTCCGAGGGGCGCGCTTGCATTATTCTCGAGAGAAAATGGCGCGGATTTGAATGGAGAGAATATTGCTGAGGAGAAAACGATGAGTTGATTGCAACGAGAACTATAAAAGACAGAACCACGTCAAGTGGTCTTTTCAGTTACAGAACTCAAGCGATAAAGTTGAAGACTTCTGGGAAAGGTCGTGGTTGTAGAGGGCTACGGCCGCGACACTCCCGGGGGAGGGGGTCGACATTTTGTAGAAATGTTGACTCCCTGCTCGTCATCTGCCAAATCCGTCGAAACTGTAGCTTGAGTTGATGCCTTTGCAGACCTGGGAAGAAATACTCGGTGGCGCGGAGCTGAGGCTGGCTTAGTGGTCGTCTGGACTCTATTTCCGGCTTGAGCTGAGGCCTCCTGAGATTCCTTTGGAGTTGTGCTTGTACATGAAGCACTTGGAGTGGGTTGTGGAGCAGTAGAGTCCGCCTTAGGTTTAGGTGGACGTCCTCTCTTCTTCTTGGGTTGTACTTGTGTGTCCGTTTGACTTGTGGACTGTGCAGGCGGTTTCTGAAGTGATTCCTGGTCCTGCTGTGGAAGAGTGATCCGTGGAATTGATGATGTTGGTGGGAGCTGAGGAACAGATATTTTTGTTTCATCCTCGTTGTCTCCTGGATCCTCCAATGGAACAAGTTGGTTGACTGGCTTTTCCAGAATGTGTTTTCCACATTTGACAAGTACTGATCGTGGTGCGCCATCCAATGAACGAGTGACACTTACGATCCTTCCAAGTGGCCAGTGAAGTCTTGATTTTGTCTTTGTAGACTCCACCAGAACGATCATTCCTGGCTTTGGTTCTTTTGCTGAGTGGTTTGCTCCATCTTCTTTCAGTTCTCGCAGCGTTTGGAAATAGCTGAGGGCGAACTGATCCCAGAGATCCTCCTTGGCCTTGCCAAGTCCCTCTAGTAGATTCCTGGTGAGTTTTTCGGTCTCACCCGGCTTGATAACTCCAAATACTGAGTCTACCTTCTCCGGTAGAGCCAGCTGAACTCCTGGGTTAAGAAAGTCACATGGTCGAATTGCTGGGGCATCTTCTTCGGCTCGCTTGTTCGGCGTGACGGGGCGCGAATTGATGATTGCTTCTACTTCGATGACGAGTGTTTCCATCTCCAAAAATGGGCGTATTTCCTTGCTGAGGGTCTTCTGGATGACGTTCTTGACGAGTCCAACGAGACGTTCGTAGGCTCCGCCCTGCCATGGGCTGAGGGGCGTGATGAGCTTGATCTTGATTTGTTTGGTGGCAAGGTAAGACGTTAGTTCCTCATTTTTGTTGACGATTGTTCTGAGGTCTTCATTCAGTATGCTATACGCTAACTTGAAAAGTGGGGCGTTGTCGCTGAGGATGAACTGTGGCGCTCCTCTTCTGCTGATAAATCTCCTTAATCCGTTGATGAAACTGACAGTTGTGTTGTCGGGCACAACCTCCAGATGTATTGCTCTCGTGAAGATACATGAGACGAGCAGAATCCATAGTTTTCCTTGTCCATCCGATCGCTTATACTGTAGTGGACCAATGTAGTCCAAACCAACGAATTGGAATGGGCCTACAAAGGTTGTACGGGTGGCAGGTAGGATTCTGTTGAAGTTGTACTTGAATGTCTTCCCGTGTTTCCTTTGGCACAAGAAGCAGTGAGCTCGGACAGTTCGTACGATCCGTCCTAAGTGCTCGATCCAGTACCGTTGATGGACATCCGAAATGACATCTTGGAGTCCTTGGTGTTGCAGTTTCTCGTGTGACTCATAGACTAGTAGTTTGGCTAAGGGATGGTCGGATATGATTATGATTGGGAACCGCATATCCTCCTTTAGTCTTGAGTCCGTAGAATCCGAGAATCTGGTTTTGTGTCTCCATGAACCATCTTCATGGAGGACTGGGTTGACGCGCTTAGGTAGAACTTCGTTGAAACGTTCTTCGGCGTCTTTGTAGTGGCACTTAATGATAAGCTTTCTAACCAGGTCTGCCTCGTCTAGAGGATCCTTAGCTTCGAAAGCAGACCAGAAGAGTGCCAGCAGTTTGTCCTTGAGCTGAATTGGTTTGTCCGGATGTCGTTTGTTCCTTCGTTGGATCAGACGGCATATCCATTGTAGCGCTTTGGTCATCCAAATCGTTAACTTGTGTATGGAGTATGTCCGTTCGTAGGGGATTGCGTGCTGAGGGACGGAACTGGAAACTTTACTAACCACATTCTGCACACCTAGTGCATATGTGGAGAGTTCGGGGACCAATCCAGCCTCTCCAGCTTGCTTCCTGAACTCGTATGGGTCTGCTGAGGTGTTGTCCAACTTTTTTGGCCAAGAAGTTTCTGGTTGTTGTAGGAATTCTGGTCCGTGGTGCCAGAGTTTGTTGTCCTTCAACTCCTTGATTGAACATCCTCGTGATGCGATGTCAGCTGGGTTTTGTTCGGATGGGACGTATCTGACTGTAGGTTCCAACTTTAATTGTTGAAGCTCCTGAAGGTTCCTGTGAATCTTCTGGACTCTGTTGTTGACCCATGTTGCTCCGAAGTTGTTGTTGACTTTGCTGAGGACCCAAAAAAGACAGCAGGTACTATCCGAAAATAGTATTACGTCTTTTAAGTCCATATGAAGCTCCTTGGTGAGGTTAACTGCGGCATTGGAGCCAATCTCCAGTGCCATGAGTTCCATCCTTGGAATTGTGTATTCTGGTCCTCCGTTGCTAGGACGAATCCTTGACTTCGAAAAGACCAGGCTGCTGCTGAACGAGCCATCCTTGAATCCGTATCGAATGTAGGCGGCTGTTGCATAATTGTTCTTCGATGCGTCGCAGAAGACGATCAGTTGGGCTGAGGAGAACTCGTAGTTTGTTGTCAGTTGTCTTGGAATCGTGTATGTTGTCTCATTGAAGTTATCGCAGATCGTGTTCCAAGTTGGCAACAAATCCTCCGGTAGTTTGTCCTTCCATCCAAGGTCCCTGCTCCATATGTTTGAAATCAGTTGCTTGACAGGTACAATGATGGGGGATATAAGACCACTTGGATCGTAATTCCGCGCACTGAACGCGACGACTTGTTTCTTCGTCGGTATCCCTTTTGGTGGTCTAGCGATCTTGATGATGATGGTGTCGGTGATGCTATCCCATTCGTGTCCAAGCAATTTGCACGTTTGCTGAGGGTGACGATCTTGTTCAGTGACAGCGTCCATGACTATGGGGCTATTGCTGAGGTATTCCCGCAAGTTCATGTGCATGAGGTTGAAGATTGCTTTGGACTGTTTGTACGCTTCCTTGAGATCCTCTTCGTCGTTGGAGGTGAGGATTACGTTGTCGACGTACAAGTTTTCCTTGATCCTATCGTTGAGTTTGTTCTCGTTGATCTCCAGGTATCTCAGGATTGTGACGGCCAGCAAGAAGGGTGATGACGAGACTCCAAATGGCAACCTTGTGAAGCGATACGCTCTCAGATTCTCTTCGGTGTATCCTTTGCTGGGGTCACTGAGCCACAAGAATTTTGTGACATCTCGGAATTTCTCTTGGATTCTCACTTGGTGGAAGGCGCGTTTGATATCTGACATCATCAGATATTTGCTGAGGCGGCTCCTTATCATGATCCCAAGTATTGATTGGAGAATGGACGGTCCTGGATGAAGGCAGTCGTTGAGTGATAACTCCTTCTTCATGTGAGATGAAGCATCCAGTACAATCCTGAGCTTGGTGGTGAGAGAGTCCTCCTTGACGACAACTCGATGCGGAATGAAGTATTCCGGTCCGCTTGCTTTGGAGCTGAGGGGAATTTCTTCTACAATCCCTTCTTCCACTTGTTTCATGATGATGTCGTGGTATTCCGAGCGATCTTCTGCTTTCTGCAGTTGTCTTTCGAGGAGGGACTGAAGTCTTGTCTTAGCCATGGGGAGGTTGTTTTTAAGCTCCATCTGGCGTCCGTTGAATGGTAAGGCGACATAGATTTTGTTATCCTTGTCCATGACGGATGACTTCTTGAATTCCGAGATTAGATCTGCATTTAGTGCATCCTTAGAGTCTTTGACGGTAGGCGGCTCCAGGCCGATTACGTCTAGAGTCCAGAGGCGCTCTAGCTGCTTATCTAGTCTCCTTGTTGAGATTCGATTCGGATTATCCTCATCTGCTGGATCCGTCGTTGCGTCTTCGACGTTGACTGTGTGAATCCAGAGTTCTTTTGTGTCGTCCGAAATGCTGAGGGGCTTGCTTCTGTCGATCGGCACAAGGGAGTCGTCTATCACTGGTGGGTGGTGGATAAATCCGATGATGGTCTTCTCGATGGCTCTTCTGCTGGGGAGGTAGAAAAGCACAGTTTTCTCGAGATCCTTGACTTTGTTGAGTACGTTGTTGCCAAGGATTAGGTCGACCGTTCTTCCATCGTACTTGTGAAGATCCCTTACTCCCTCACAATCGAATCCATTTCTTCTTATGAATTCTTGGTCCTCGAGAGTATGGTCTGGTGCGTGGAAGATCACTTGTATGTCATCGTAGCTGGGGACACAGGTCGTCCACGCGTTTGCGCTGAGGTCCAGAAGCTCCAGTCTGTAGAATGTGCACCATTGTCGTGGAGACTGTCCGGCGAATCCTGAGTAGAGTAACTTCCTTCTTCCCACACTCTGTAGTTGTAGCTTCTCCGCCGCTTGAGTGGAGATGATTGAGGATTGTGCTCCTGTATCGACGAGAGCCAGTAGCTTGTGTCCTGTGGGAGTGTGTAACTGGATGTACGGAAGTTGAGCTTGAGCGTCAGTGATTTTGTAGACTTGTAGTTTCATCGGCTCTACTCGTTCTTGGACGTCTTTTATACTTTCCAGCAGTTGAGTGAACTCTTCTGCTGTGGTGAGCGTGTTGCAGATGACCGTAGTAGGCAGAACCTTAACCGGATCCTTTCTTTCCGCCTGGGAAGAGTAATCCGGGGCCAGTATGTCTACTAGGTCGTCTTCTGAGCTTCGGACGTGGCTGAGGACATGGTTGGATTGTGAAGATTGGGAATAGATGGCTGAGGCAGTTGTATCATGGTGTAGAGGTCCTTGATCCGAGAAATTAAAATTCGGGGGTTTCAGCCCCTGCGTCTCGAAACAACTGCTTCTCCAATTCTTCGTCGTCTTCCAAGAATTCGTAATCCAGGACGTTGACACTGACTTTATCCTTTTTGCTGAGGAGTGGGCAATGTCCTGTGAAGTGACGTCTTCCGCAGTTGAGGCAACTGAATCTTGACTTGCATTCGATTACGGAGTGCTTTTCCGACAAGCAATTGTAGCACAGGGCTTTCTTGTGAACCGCCTCTCTTTTTTGCTCGTTCGATATTTTGCATTCCGTTGCGCTGTGATTTTTGTCCTCGCAGTATTTGCATGGCACCTCTTTTGATGGTGGAACGAAGTCGTTCTTTTTTCCTGCTGAGGCCTTGAACTCTCTGCGACGCTGTTGGTACTGTGTTACTGCATTGACGTTGATCTGATTTACGTAACTTTCGTCGTATCCGAGTGAAAGTTTCGCAGATGATCTAGTGAATCCTCCTTCCGACGAGATGATTTCGTATGCTTTGTTCATCACGTCATTCAGGGATACTTTTCCTTGGCTCAGCATCTTTTGACCTGCTCGTCTCAACTTGTGTGGCAATTTACTGACCAGTTTGGCAACGAAAAATCTGTCATTTGGGTTGAGATCCTCGGACTGTAGTTTGTAGGCTAAGGTAGAGTATGTGTTGAGTGCACTTTGGAGCTTAGCCATGTCGTCGGCTGGGAAGTTGATGTTTTCCAGCTCTTGCATCGCCATATTGAACTGGCAGTTTTGACGATTGAATTGACGCTCCAGATTTTGACGAATCATGTTGTACTTCTCCTCCGAAACTTCTGTTGTTTGGTGTTCTCGAGCTAATGCTGAGGGAAGAAGGTTCGTGAGAAGAGTTTGCTTCATCTGGGGGTCAATGTACGGGTTGTTGTGGACCATATGGTTGAACTGAGCGAGGAAGGTCGGGTAGTCGCAAGCTTCTCCAGAGAATGGCTTCAAGGTGTTCATGATGGAAGATATGTATGCGGTCTTTATCTGTTCCATTCTCATGTTCGCCTCGAATTGTTCTGTCGACACGACTTGTTGTTGCAGAGCAGCCGTTGGATTGTTGTATGGGAATCCATTGTTGAATCCGTTATGGTTTCCTGGATTATTGCTGTGGAATCCGATTGGCTGAGGAATCATTTGGTTCCATTGAGATTGGCTACCTTGGAACGTATTCGTGCTTCCTGGGGATGCTCCTTGACCCGTGGATCTACTAGCGCCATCTGCTTGGGGCACGCTTCTGATACGACTGGTATCGTCACGACCTGGAGCAAAACGCGCTAGCAAATCCGCAATTCTCTTGCGATCGTCACGGCTGTCCATTTGCATTTGTAACATCGTGTTCCTAGACCATTCCATGTGGGACTCCATTTGAGACTGCTGCAACTCCATTTGATTTTGCTGCAACTCCATCTGAGACTGCATTTGTCTCAATTGCTCCTCCATGTTACTTCCTGAACGATTGGAATCTTGTCTTTGTCGTCCTTCGAAGAATTCTGGATGCTGCTGAGGAGGGCGACCGTGTTGATGACGGTTGGATGGTGATGGGCTTCTTGACCGTTCTGAGATTGGGGTCGTGTTGCCTTCGTCGTTTCCTTGGCGAGTGCTAGAGCCTGCACCTGCCGCTGCGCCACGCCATGTGGGTGAGGCAGGTTCAGAAGTCTCCGCTCTCTCCTGGAGTCTTGCCACAGCTTCGTCGATTTCCGCGTAGAACTTGGGAAAATCAGCTTGTCTCAGATGATTCTCCACGGATTTCAGAATGGTGTCTCTCTCCTCCTGAGTCGCTTGCGGATCGTCGATGGTTACGCCCACA
This sequence comes from Caenorhabditis brenneri, assembly GCA_000143925.2. NCBI lineage: Eukaryota > Metazoa > Nematoda > Chromadorea > Rhabditida > Rhabditidae > Caenorhabditis > Caenorhabditis brenneri. The sequence continues at coordinate 100,252 of GL380153.1, read as the reverse complement.
ATTTCTTCCTCCGCCTTCACCATCTTCAGCTTGTGAGTGAGTAACTCGTTCTTCTTGTTGCTGAGGTTGATCAGTGCGACGTTGTTGGGGTTGAGCTCGAGAAGCGTGTTTGCCTCCGTGATGAGGTTTGTCGCCTTCGTGACCATGTTCGACACCTTCCGTTTGTAGGTTGTGACTCCTGACGGGGTCATAGCTTTAGCCATCGTTGCTGAGGTCGATTAACTGCAATCATATTGTTGAGTGTTAGTTATGGTGAGGGAAGACGATAATTGAACGATGCAGCAAATATTGTGGATAAAAAAATTTGGAGAAAATGAAGATGTAGATGAGTAGCTGCTTGATGAATCCTTTGGAAGTTATTGATAGATGTGCGTTGAACGCTAGAAGATGTAGTAGTAGTGAATCCTGGACTCCTTTGTTTGGACGTGCAACTCGTCCCGATCCGGAATTTTCTTTTGAAGAAGTTGGTGCCAGTTGACATTAGCTGGACTTGAAGACGTTGTTGCCAGTTGCTATTAGCTGGACTTTTTGTTGGTGCCAGTTGCTATTAGCTGGACTTTGTGACATCGGTTTGAACAGGAACTGCCATAGACTCCCAGGTGAGTCTTCCTGCTCCACATCGCCGGTTGTATCCGTACCTCGCTGCCTCATCAAGGCAATGCAGCACGAGGGATCGCCATCCTGAGCTCCTGGTTTCGTGCGCTTGTTGATCTGGCCAGTTGCTGAGGACGACGGATGTGAATGTTTGCTAGCGGGGTCGTGGACAGCTGCATGGGAACGCTAACAAAGTACACTTGATACTGCCGACCAAGCTTATTTCCCATCCTTTAGGGTGGACGTTACCTAGGCTACGAATATAGGACTAGCACTAGCTGAAGACTAAACTAAAGTAAAAAGAATGAGAAGGTGTTAACGGTCCTTCTTATGCTAGAAACTAAGAAAAAAGTCTGAACTTAAGTGTGAGACTAGTGAACCACTAGACCACGTTCCTCCTCCTTTCACCCGGCCTGGGCTTCCGGTTTTGGATTGTGATCTTGGTGGCGAGATACTAAGAGTGACCTAAGATCTCACTAAGACCCAGCGTAGGCTGAGTAACGACGGGGGACCGGCGTAGATTCGTTGACATATCCTTCTGAAGCTGAATGTATTGATTAATCGCGCTTTTTGAAGGCTTAGTTAAAAGATAGTTAGTGGGCAGTAGACACCCGCGTTTGGCTTAGAGACTGATTGCTTAACAAAGGTCATTTATTGATGACTCGTAACATGATAGCATTGAGAAGACATATGAAGAATTGAAGTATTTGCTTCTTATGCTGAGGATCCTCCATTCGACTTCTCCTGTCTTTTGTTGATGGCTTCTCTCCTTTGCTCAACTGCTTCCTTGCTTGCCTTCGTGAAGCAAATTTCGTAATGGTGAGGAATCTTGTCTCCACAGTTGCATCTTTTGACGTGTGGATTTGGGCATTCCGACTCGACGTGTACTGTGTAGCATACAAAACATCGTCCTTCTCTCTCGAGTTCAGCTCGACGTTCGATTGCTGAGTTGAATTGGAAACAGATCATACCTCCGTGTTTTGAGGAGTGGCAGAAGTAGCATCTTCCTCTTTGTTCTTCGTCCTTGAGTGGATCCGGCTTTAGGTTGTGTGTGCGGTTGAGTGATTTGTGAGCAGTCATCAAGCTTTCGTATGCCTCCTTGAGTGTGCTGAGGACATCTACTAACTCTTCGATGTATTGTTCTTGCTCCTTGATCTGCTTTTTGCATGTCTCCTTGAACTCCTCCATATTGTTGGCCTGATCGATGATCACGTTCTGGAGTTTTTCAAGTTCCGCTCTTGATACTTGTGCTGAGGCTGGATCCGCTATTTCCGCGATCTTCTTGGCTTCTTTCTCTTCCTTATGACGTGCCTCTTCCTCTTCTTCCTTTATCTTCTTGACTCCTTCGGTAGCTGCTCCCTTGGCGGCTTCAGCTTGCTCGAGCATTTTGCGTACAGTGTGCTGAGGCTTCAGCTCTGGCTTCTTGAGAACGAGCCGGGTCTTGACCACGCCATGTGGGTTAGACGTCGGGAGGTCCTTAGAAGCTTTGAGCTGAGGCTTTGTGATGCTGTAGCTGGAGTCAGTAGTGGTTGCTGGAGCTTTAGTGTCTTTCGCAGCTTTCGGTTTGGTTTTGGAAGAATCGGCTTTGGTTGACTTGATTTTAGAAGATTTGGCGCTGGATGGCTTGACGTCGCTTGCGTCCATTGCTGAGGCGGTTTTTACGGCGTCTGAAATCTTCCATTGAAGATTGTATCCAAAGCGATAAGAAAATGACGATTATATGGACGAGAGAAATAAAATTGACGAGGAGGGAGAGAGGGGGAAGGGAGAATGGAGGGAATGGATCCTTCGGAGTCGTCGATGTGGGCACTCTTCTTGATCCATTGGTTTCTTGTTAAGGGTGAGGACTCTTGCAGTCCAAATTACAATCAGAACTCTGACCTCGCGCGAGCTCTACGCTACTAACTATTACCGAAATTTACGCGTTTTTTGAGACCTAAACTACTGCGTGCTGACTTATCCGACTATCGGGCTTCTTGTGAGTGATCCGATATCGAAGGTCCTCTGGGAGGCCGTAGTGAAGTTGACTGGATGAATCATCTCGGTTGAAACGTCGCACAGCGATTGCCACATCTCATCCTGATCCTCGCTGTGCTGCCGACTTCCACGGCTTGGTATCCAACCAAGTTTCTGATCGCATTTCTTCCTGATTATGCTGATCCTTTGGCTCTTCGACCGGTGATGCTGCTTCTAACGGAGCAAATAGCTGAGGTGATGCTATTGTTTGACGAAAGTCTGATGGATTTTCGACGATCGCATTGTGTATTTTAACATCTTCTTGGCGCAAAATCCTCCATACTGACTTGATATTGCGTTTGGTGGAATGGATTTTTGCTGAGGAAGAATGCTACGTCGTCTGCGACACCAAGTCGATAGTACGAAGCCTCTTATCCTCAGCTTCATCCGCTCTTCTTGTATTCGTGCGAAATTGGCTTCAAATCGCGGCGGATAGGCACAATCTCCGCATCTCGTGACATCTTTCACATCATCTCCGGTTGTTGAAGAGCTGAGGGTGATATTCTTTCTCTTGCAGACCAATTCTGCTCCTTTTGACGAAAAAATCCTTATTTCCGACAAAAAATCGATAGTTGCTGTCTCGACGATAAAATCCGAGCCAAATCGATCCGCTGAGGTGTGAAATCCTTGGAATGGCCGAATGCGACCAGATTTGTCCGATTCCGATGTTGCTCAGAGTTGCTGAGCTGTTCCTTAAGGCTTTTCGAGGACGCGGGCTCGCCAGTACTCACGCCTAGTGAGCTGAAACGAGTTGGCGAAAACGAATTACCTTTTTAGCCACCGATCCACTAATTGATCGTTGAAATCCTTTGATCGACATCGATTGCTGAGAAGGTTCTTTTTCCGAAAAATTCCGATTTAGCTAATATCGTCCTTTTCCGTCAACTCCGGTCGATGCATCATGTGGCAGGTCGGAATGAAGGTGTCGACTCCTCCATCGCCAAGCCTTGCCCTTAACCGATGTCTTCTAGTGTTTGTGGATTTCGCTGAGGAGACGTCATTGCATTCACTGCTTTATTTGAATGGCAATCTGCCCGAATGATAATAGGTGGTGTGGGGTGGTTCAGGTTGATGGTGACAAAGCGAAGGGCGATGACCAGAATAATAGTAGATGGGGCTGAGGAACACGAGACATATTCCGAAGAATACGCTGAGGAATGGGACGGGGATACAATGACAGTGGAGAGCTGTCACAGGCGACCGCTCGTCGGGGCGACAAGAGAGCAGACTGACCAATTAAGGGGAAAATAAAGGGGGGAATCAAAGAACATTCTAGAAAGAGTTCATCGAAACAAAGAGGGAGAAATAGAGGGGAAAGGGGGGAGAGCGTTAGAGAAACAAAAGATAAACAAGTAAACAATTAGGCGGCGGCGGCAGCAATTAGCAATTATCATCGTTGTCCGAGGGGCGCGCTTGCATTATTCTCGAGAGAAAATGGCGCGGATTTGAATGGAGAGAATATTGCTGAGGAGAAAACGATGAGTTGATTGCAACGAGAACTATAAAAGACAGAACCACGTCAAGTGGTCTTTTCAGTTACAGAACTCAAGCGATAAAGTTGAAGACTTCTGGGAAAGGTCGTGGTTGTAGAGGGCTACGGCCGCGACAAAGGTCATGGTTTAGAAAAAACGGTCATGGTTTTAGAAACAAAAAGGTCATGGTTTAGAAAAAAAGGTCATGGTTTTAGAAACAAAAAGGTCATGGTTTTAGAAACAAAAAGGTCATGGTTTTAGAAAAAAAAAAGGTCATGGTTTTAGAAACAAAAAGGTCATGGTTTCAGAAACAAAAAGGTCATGGTTTTAGAAACAAAAAGGTCATGGTTTTAGAAACAAAAAAGCCATGGTTTTAGAAACAAAAAGGTCATGGTTTTAGAAACAAAAAGGTCATGGTTTTAGAAACAAAAAGGTCATGGTTTTAGAAACAAAAAGGTCATGGTTTTAGAAAAAAAAAGGTCATGGTTCTAGAAACAAAAAGGTCATGGTTTTAGAAACAAAAAGGTCATGGTTTTAGAAACAAAAAGGTCATGGTTTAGAAAAAAAGGTCATGGTTTTAGAAACAAAAAGGTCATGGTTTAGAAAAAAAGGTCATGGTTTCAGAAACAAAAAGGTCATGGTTTTAGAAACAAAAAGGTCATGGTTTTAGAAACAAAAAAGCCATGGTTTTAGAAACAAAAAGGTCATGGTTTAGAAAAAAAGGTCATGGTTTTAGAAACAAAAAGGTCATGGTTTAGAAAAAAAGGTCATGGTTTGAGAACAAAAAGGTCATGGTTTAGAAAAAAAGGTCATGGTTTTAGAAACAAAAAGGTCATGGTTTTAGAAACAAAAAGGAATGGTTTTAGAAACAAAAAGGGAATGGTTTTAGAAACAAAAGGTCATGGTTTAGAAAAAAAGGTCATGGTTTCAGAAACAAAAAGGTCATGGTTTTAAAAACAAAAAGGTCATGGTTTAGAAAAAACGGTCATGGTTTTAGAAACAAATAAGTCATGGTTTAGAAAAAAAGGTCATGGTTATAGAAACAAAAAGGTCATGGTTAAGAAAAAAAAAAGGTCATGGTTTTAGAAACAAAAAAGGTCATGGTTATAGAAACAAAAAGGTCATGGTTTAGAAACAAAAAGGTCATGGTTTTATAAACAAAAAGGTCAAGTTCCTACAAACAAAAAGGAATTATGAAGAAACTAACAGGGTCATTGATGCACAAAATAAAAACCAGGCCGTGTTTCGAAACATGTGCTCGGCTGAACGATCGGATAGGTATAGGAAGCTTTTTGATGATAACAAATTATATTTTGAACAAAAAAAAAGTTTTGAAAAAAAATTGAAAAAAAAATTTCCAACCCAATGCATGGCCAAAGAGTTGTCGGGATCGAGAAAAAAATTTCCGATTTTCTGATCGCAAGTCGATCGCATGAGCGTATAGAAAAAGGATATGTGATGGAATCATCGAACAAATGCTTCTAGAATGATTTATGGTGATCAACAATTGAACATTAAAAAATCCCAAAGAAGTTTATAGGAGGTCGGGAACGAACCCTACAACCTCTCGC